>JAQGAK010001257.1:0-36588 GCA_034696945.1 Lipothrix lubbocki | reverse complement strand
ATATGCGTGTAGTAATGTGGGAAAATATTCCAGCAGTTTCTACCGCTTATGTGTCTTTGCACAATGGTAAATAAACGGAGATAGTTACTTTTGCATTCCAAACTTTAAAAACAATACTCGGGAAGCTCCAGTCTGTCTTTGGCATTTCAGCAACTGTGGAGATAGTTATATTTGCTCCTTCAGGATCAATTGGCAGCTTCTAATTAACTATAGAAATAGGATCTAATGAGCTCCAGCTTTTTAATCCAGTTTTTGCAAATTGTTTTGAGGTTGTATAAACAGAAGCCCAAAAACTTTTTTATGGGAGTGACGGCCATGTTTAGTATTCATATTATTTAAATTGGAATATATTTATTAGTGTTCATTCTATGTTCTAAATACTATTGTCACAAAAAATATAATAATGAGACAAAAAAATATTGTAATCTTGCCAATACCCAAAAATATACATATATGCTGTTTGCTTGCATCCTGCTTCCCTTCCCGGCAATGTACCTATTCACCCTTTACCTACCCAATTGCGTACTCAGGTGAATCTTAATAATGAAGGAAATTGATTCTTATCACATCCTAGACAGCCTTTGAATTCATCCAAGCCTCTCCGTATAGGAAATACCATATTTGAAATTATAAATCCTTTTTTTTACAACCGACAACAATGAGTAGTTTAGCAATGTAATTTATTATCGCACTCCATTGGAACCAGGAGCAATGTTCCGCTTCGCCCATGATGGGCATGAAGAAATGATCAACATTTGTACAATCAACTGTGATTTTTATTTTATTATTATTTATGTATCTACTTCTTATACTTATTACATGCCTCTTTTTATCCTTCTCTCTTTTCCGCGTCCTAATTTTCACCTGAAAATCAGTTCAATTAATGATACCGTCAGACTTGAGGCACGCCGGGGCAAAAATATGTGTCTCCAACAAAAAATATCTATTTAATATTAAATATTCAACCAATACCATTAACTATAACTATATACATACTATTAAGCCCCGTGCTTCCTATACACATGCAACTTCATTTGCAAATACGAAACGGAATGTTATTTGAACTAATTTGCATAAAATAGTTGAAATCCTTGGAGAAAAAAATGCAAATCTCTGGAGAGCGTGGAGACTCAAAGCCAAGAAAGTCAAACTCGTCTGCTTTAATTACATGACAGCGGAAATTTTTAAATACTACCCAGGGTTATATTTATTGACTTCCAGGTTAACCTATAACGTCTGTAACTCAAAACTTATTATGCCTTTCTGGCAAGCGAAATTAATATTCCGTGGTGGTGTGACTATGGTAATGATAAAAGATAAGTTGGCGATTAAACTTCGTGAATATACTTCAATTCGTGACAATTCAACCTGCTGCAAGCAGAATTTATTTAAAAACTATAGCATAAGTGCGATTGACATGCAAATTGAATAGTAATTAGGTGACAGGAAGAAATAAAGGCTGTGGGGAAGAATATTGACTAATTGTCTGTATAAAAGAATAAGCCTATTTTTATCAATTAATCCATCTCTTCTTCTTCTCTTAACTAATAAATGAATTGCCTAGTCTCGATCAGATTAAATAGGTGGGAAAGCATTACTGAATCGTAAAAACACTGCAGAAAGCCTATACAGTGAATGAGAAATTGTATTTGTAAAAAAACAAGTTCAAAACAGTTGAGCAATTCAGAAATTATAAATTGTTGCGGCTTATTTGTAAAACCATTCTTGCTTGAGAAATTGTTACAAACACTCGGACAGGGACAAGTTCAATAGAACTGACAGTCCAAATCCAGCAACTATTTAGAAGATACCTATATGTATTTATACTATATGTATGCTAATCAACGATTTATTAATGGTGGTTCCCCCCTGGCATAAATGTTGACGGCCTTCGATACGTTGACATATTTCATGTCATCTTTAACATGTCTGCAGGATCTTCTGTTGGAAAGGAACCGGAATAATATACAAAAGTTTACAGCGATCATGAAATATGGAATATAATCCTCATTATAAAAGATAATAAAATCATAATAGCATTTCCATATGCACATACAGGATCATCATTATAAGATTGGAGCTAATTCACAGATCATGTATAGGATTATTTGCAATGCTAATTTCTTTGACCTTAATAAAATTGTGTTTTTGTTTCATTTTTTCAGTTGCTGTCAGTATTGGCTTTGGTGAGGTGAGTGAGCATGTGAAGAACGAGGATGGGTCAGAGATCAATCCGAATGCGACGAAGAGAAATCTCACCGGGAACCCACAGATTGACTACAAAACTGATCCTAACCTACCGAGAGAACTGAATGGATATGACCTGTCCGACTATCCCTTCTTTAATAAAGTCCCACCCAACATCACCTTCAAATGTGATGGACTCAAGGATGGATTTTATGCCGCCGTCGAGCACAAATGCCAGGTAATTCATATTGAAAGCAGATCCTAAACAATATCAAAATTAAAATAAACAATTAATTAAGCCTGTCTACTACATTAATTTCCCGCTCGTTTAATCATTTATTTAAAATAAAATACAGTAAAAAATATAAAAATAAGAAGCTTTGGGACGAATAAATAAATTGTGTAGTTGCAAAACAAGACAAATTTACAAAAACTAGCAAATGAGGTACAAAAATGTAATAATTAAATATACGTGTTCTTATATCTTTGCATTGTTTAAGCCACGTTTTTGTATTGCTAATTCCAAGAATTTTCCCGATTGCAAAACTACGTCAGACTATGTTAAATTAATTCTCACACCGTCCCACCTATAAAAATCATTTCCTGTTCTCACAATCAGAAGAAGTAAATCGCATTAATTAATACGGACTTTAGAATTATGGAACAATATGAGAATTTTAACAGGAATTTAGTACAAAAACATTTTAGTTTAATAAAAATTAAAACCAGAACAAGTCAAGTCCCACGTTTGAATCCTCAAGGACCAGACTCTAACCTTCGGATTTAAATTATAGCTTAAAGTTAGCGTAAAGTTAAAACTGAAGGTGGATTTGTGCCTTTCCGCTGTGAGAGAACTGTCACTCTCTCTGAGAATTGTTAGGTCAGTCGTAGGCGGAAAAGTCTTGGAAATAACAAGAACTGCGTATTAGCCATATTAGCCAAAGCTCTTGAAATATGTGTTGAAACTCTATAATTTAATTTAACGATGGTGTGGGATAATGATGGAAGAAACACGTTCAATTTCATGGTGTTACTACTATTTTACTATAGTTATTCGTGCATAAAGAGGGACTTTATAGGAATTTCAGTGCGATTTCATATATAGTTTCGCAAGGCTTCTAACAAACAATAATAATAATAATAAATACAAAATACATCTTTTAGTTCGCTATTTGAAGTTAAATCCTCGTTTCCTCATCGAAGGACGCACGCACGCACATTTGTACGCTTACTTAAAAGTCGCAAGGCTGTGTGTACATAGAGAGTTTATTTGAACTTAAATTGTTGCGGAATTTTTTGTAGCTTAGGATCGGTGAAGAATTCGATGTTTGTGAACGACGTAAATTGAGTTTTTGTATTAATTGATTGCAACACCAGCAATGTTGATGCGTTTTAAAGCTTACGGAATTGCCCGAGGATGATTTTAGAACAATTGGCAAAATAAAAAATTACTTTCATAATACTAATCATAAATTAATAATAATAAATAAATAAATAATAATAAATAAATAAATAATAACAAATAAATAAATAATAATAAATAAATAATATTAAATGTATAATTATTATCATTGTGTGGCTTAGCATTAATATAGTAATTTAAAAAAACGTAATTTTTTTATTCTATTTAAAGACACGTGTTGATCCACATGATCTACAAAAAAGCTTCAAAATGGTGATTGATTGCACATTTGCAAGGATCGGTCTAAATTAAATAACCTTGACTCGATGAGCTTTCGCAATCCATCACAAAGTTATTAAAGACCCTAAAACAAATCATTTTCAGTTGTCGAAGCGCCGAGTCGAAGCTTGTAAAACATGAAGGAATAATGTTCATATAGTTTGTAAAGCTTGATCTCTCTTACAATAAGTCTCTCGAACTTAATAAACTATTGCCAAAGTACACCAAGTTACTATCGATTAGTTGATTGATGTGAAGCAATACTCAATAGTACATATACACACTTACGTATATATATTGTTACTGTACAAATTCATTTTTTTCGCCTTCTTTTATTATTATGTCGTAGCTCGATCAGCCCTGCAGGTATCTCTCGACATGTTTAAAGTTAACAATGATAGAGTGAATTGGAAAAAATGTCTTTGCCTATTGCTTTCGCTTATTGCTGTGTATAATATATGCGACAAAGAGATAATATGCATAGACTCCTTGAACGAAAAACAAATTGCGGTCTTAGGTAATATAGCGACTTTGCCAGACCTGAGTGTGAGTTATAAATCTCCATTATTATTATTACTTTCCATTACGTAATACCCTGCTCTACTACTATTAGTAGTTTAGTAGTAGTAGTAGTAGTGCTACCTATGCTATCTCAACCCTTTGGGTAGCTGGGTGAGGAAATTTGTCGTGAGGTCTCTAAAATGTTACACGAAATTTATACTGACGTCTGCTGTATAAGAAGTATATATATGTATGGCAATTTATCAAATATTACAAAGTGAATTGTTATATGGTGAAGTAAGGGTGCTATAAAGGGCCTCTTATCAGAATCCTGTACGTTTTTTATAACAATATATAAAGGTATACATGTAATCTACTTATATGTATATGTTTGAAACAAATACTGGAATATCAATATTGCGGAATCAAAACAAGGTCTTGCTTTTTTATTATTAATAATGATAGCTCAGACTGTAGACGCGACGTTGATTTCCTATGGGTGTAAACTACTTAGCATTGTTGAAGAGGCAAATATAACTGTCTACACAGTTGCTGAAACGCATGCTTGAACGGTTCCAAGATATTTCACAAATATTCCAATGCAAAACTGATGACTATGTCGTTTGAAAGCATGGCAGCTTTGTTTACATTGTCATGAGTAGAGCGCATTTATACGGCAAAAGCAAAATCCCGCTGCTGCTTTGAAAACTACTGCTAACAATAAGTCATATATGCGTGTAGTAATGTGGGAAAATATTCCAGCAGTTTCTACCGCTTATGTATCTTTGCATGATGGTAAATAAACGAGATAGTCTCTTTTACATTCCAAACTTTAAAAATATTATTCGGAAACTTCAGTCATTATTATTGCATTGTAGTAACTCTGGAGATAGTTATATTTGTATCATTCAGTGACTATATTGACATCATGGAAATTTACCATTCCACAAATTCTAACGCCAACTATAAGTTGAATAGTTTTAAATTGCAATCCAGTTTATCAACTTGATTATTATTCTTCTATTTATTTAGATAAGTACTTTGAACACACTGAATTCATTTAAGTATCTCATTTTACACTTTTAACTATAGGACCACATGTCGTGCTTCTAGAAATGTGTAAAAAAAGGTACAAGTGCACACTTTAATAGTGTAGGAAGCACGTGGGAAATAAAAGAGTCAGCATTCCAGTGCCAAGATTTTTATGTTTTTTTTGGTGGTGGTCAATATGTAAGTAAATATAATATGTACGAGTGTAAAGATAAAACTTTGCACAATAAGACTCAATGATACTGTCCGTCCGTCATTTCGTTATAATAATAGTATGCACATAGTTTGATAGAGCTGGTGGCTTTGTGTGAAAATTTGTTGAACAACAAAAAATGACATTTTTGCTTTAGTCTGTAATAGTGCTGTTTTTCGTAACGACAAAAAATTTGTCTCACACTCCCATCAGCAATTCTGTTTTCTGTTTTGCATATATGGGCTTTATTCCTCTCACATAATTACACATACTTAGATATACCACTGTATCTTTTCTTGTAAAGCCTTCTGTTAAATTCTACATTCCATTTAGCTGTACTTGAATATGCAAGAATAAGAATTGCACGTGTAAACTTTAGAGTATGTAAAATGTAAATATATATCACTTCCCCATATTCTAATTTCGTAATGCTATTTACACATATATTTTATTGTATGCAGATCTCCAGTCCACAATAAAACAAAGTGCACTGGACTTTAGGTTACAATTTATGTAGGCGCACTGTCCAAGAACGATGAAATATTTTATTTTATTTTTTTACATCAGCCAAGGGTACAATGTCCTATTGCTTGTGTTTGTATTAGAGATACTTAGAACCTTCATTTACAGGAATTACACACATATAAATTAATATATTACAGTGACTAAACGACGTGGAGGCCATTTTTATTTCAAAATAAAAAAATAATTTCGTATTCAATTCTCGTTTGAATGGACATCATGATAGGGAAAACAATTTTCTCTATGAAAACAGTGATAATATTCTTCTTATTAGTCTTCTCTCTCTCTGTAGTCTCTCCGTGGTTTGTCACTTCATAGGTAGAATACCGAACAACAGAAATTTTGTCATTGAATCATTTACATCCCAGAGAACATGTAATGTCAATTGTTAACTACAGTGAGGAATGTACCACGCTCGTGTTTCTAACCAGCCAAGACATCTCTCTTACATATGTTTATCGTCGTTGAAAAGGCAAATGTAACTATCCACACAGTTGCTGAAACGCATGATTGAACGGTTCCAAGATATTTCACAAATATTCCAATGCAAAACTGATGACTATGTCGTTTAAAAGCATGACCGCTTTGTTTACATTGTCATGCGTATAGCGCATTTATACGGCAAAAGCAAAATACCACTGCTGCTTTGGAAAACTATTGCTAAGTCATATATGCGTGTAGTAATGTGGGGAAATATCCCAGCAGTTTCTACCTCTTATGTGCCTTTGCCGTGCTAAATAAACGAGATAGTTGCTTTTGCATTCCAAACTCAAAAATAATATTCGGATGCTGTAGTCATTCTTATTGAATTTTAACAACTATGGAGATAGTTGTATTTGCCTCTGCAACGACGACATGTAAATTTAACTGTCAGAAGTATACACCTAAGACGGACAATAGGAATAATAATAAGCAAATTCGAGCAATAGAGATGGATATTATTGTGAGTTCCATTGTGGATTGACACACTCGGCAATTTTACGACCGGTATTAAATGCACTTTTCCTTTATTCATACGACATATGGACTATACATATATCTATTTCTTATGTGTATTTTCATACAAAATTCAGAATGAATCAAGTTAAATACATGCAGAGGAAATTTTCATATCAGAACTCTGTAGACGATAACAATTGAATGTACATCAATGGGTATGTATGTATATCAGTGTAATCTCGGTGTAATAAAACCGACTGCGCTATGTTTGGTGAAGGAAGTCTTCATTGCTATGTTACACCGTTAAACTGCAGAATGTAGCTCACCTTTCCTTTTCAATTGAACTCCTTGCACATCTTAATGACTTCAGACATCCCAGAAGTTTATTATTATTATTATCATCATCACTGTACATATACATATGTACATATCACCGCATTGGCTGTATATACCAATGAAGCATTTCTGCCTTTTGAACTGTTGTGGCAATAATTTCACCTTAAAAATTATCTCTTTCTTAAGCTATGTTTCCTCTCCTTGCCATTATAAAGATTTCATACAGAATGCGTGTAAAATGGTTATAATTAAACGGAAAGGCTATGCTGACGTTATAAAAATATTTGTTGATTTTCGTGGATACATGTACATTGTATTTCAGCGTGTAGGAAACCGACGTACATGACATTAAAAAGCAGGAAAATCCTGAGACGAACAATGCTGCAAGTGTCTTTAATGGTAATTAGTCCACTGTTTTATGAAAACTAGACAGGCTGAAAAGAGTGAAGGGAAGCTTTTTAACAAAATAGGGCATGAGTTGATTTGAGTGGTTAATTATTTTGAGAATTTGAATTAAAATTTGTATTATTCATAAAGTATTAAATCAGGATAATATTTTTAATTAAATTCAAAAATAAAATACTAAAACGTATAGGAATTATTATTTATTTATTTATATATTTTTTCAACTATTAAGGTTCACAATGTTTAAAGTGAGTGACAATAAGGCTACATAATAAACTAAATAGCCCTGAATAAACGAATTCGCGTGTGTTTGTTGTAGTAATTTGTATGTCAAGTCCAGAAAATATAGAGTGTTGGGCTGGCTGAAGATTATTAGGATGATGATTTGTGGAGGTTGGTTGGCACACCGCACACAATAAAACGTGGGTTCATGAGAGTGCAACTCAAGTCACGGTTTCGTGATTCTACGGAAAGGAAAGATCCTCATCATCATCAGTGGGCCAAGTCTGTCTCTAAGTCTCTAATATGTCTATGCACTGTATACAGCATATACATATATATGTACATACATATAAATACGAAGTGTATATGAAGTGTAGAAAACCCATGCAATTTAAACGATAAATTCGCAATGTATAAACATATAGATAATCGTATGTACGTATAAGTTTACAAAACGTGTGTAAATACATATAAACGTACCTATAAATTCAAAAAATATAAAAGCATATAGCCATGCTATTATTCACACACACACACACAATGTCCACATTGCGATCATTAATTCCACGTAAAATACATGTTGAAAATTTAAATACATATTCAGGAATCTCCACCACTTATTTATAGTTAAAGAACATTGAAAACTTGACAGCCGACAGACTGACAACGAACGAGTCCGTCACTATTTAATAGTCCCATTCATATATTTATATATGTAAATACTATTACTATAACAACTCACAACAGCAGTGGCGGTGTGTCAAAAAGCTTAAATGCATTGGTATTTTAGCATTCATCACTTTAAATATAGGATAGTGTAGTACAAAGTGGCCTTACGTATCGTCGGCTAAACATGAAAATGTGCTATAATTGTTCTTAAGCCATAACTTTACGAAAATTTAACACCATTTCATGTTAACCGACGGTATCTACTTTTATATTCTGTATTCTTTATGCAAGTATATATCAGCGTCGGTGGAGATGCAAAGTGGACTATCTCCAAGCAAACCTTAGCAAGATGAGAAATCCACCATCAATTCAGTGCAAGATGGGATATCTTTTGCCGTTTAAATTTGCATTAAAAACTGAAATTTGAGAGAGCATTTTGTATTTACAATTTCAACTACAAGGCAATTGTAAATTACTATAGAGGAGTTATCCCATACCTTGCACTTAAAATTATGGTGGATGTCCATCACTTTGCAGCTTTGGACGCACATATGGAGATAGCCCACTTTGCATCTCCACAGACGATTTGCTTATTATAAGACTATACGCATATTGCTATTAATGCCTTTTCGTATAATTGTATAAACTTTTACTGAAGGCAAAAAGGCGTATTGATATTGTCTCCTGTGGAAAATAACACTTATTATTGTTCTTACGTCCACACGACAAACTATGAAACTATACATGCGTAGGTATATATTTGCCCTTCGTCAATGTGTAAAATCCAAATTGTACAAACTCCTACTTGAGAAAATCCAGAGTAAGGTAACTTCCAAACATTGACATTCTACCTATGTTTTAAATTTGAAGCTTGAAAGACATTGAAAATCAAAGAAGGACATGTAACATGTATATAAAATACCTAAATGTACTATAGAATATTTATATATAAATTGTGTGCAGGTATACACAAAATTGATGTATGTACACAAGTTTGTAAAGCAGGTGTGAAGACTTTGTTATTATTTTATTATTAAGAAATATCAAGATTTCAAGATCAGAGAGATGAGATATTATCGGATTATCATTGGAGCATAGACAAATAAAAGCGAGGCGGAATGGTAATGAAACTGAAATGTATGAAGTTACTATATATGTAGAGCTATACGAATTATATGTGTATGTACCTTACATACATATATACAATAGTTCATACACTCGTAATATTATTTAGATATTTTATACAAAGAATTACTACTAGAGTAACTTTTAAGCTTGTATTAAATTATTTTATTAACAATAACAAACCAAAAAGTATGAAATAACTTTCTCAATTCTGTTCAGTTCTTCTCACTTATATATTAATCATTCTTCTGGTGATAATAATTACTTTTCCTTTGCTATGCATTAATCATTAATGCGAGTACAATTTATGTAGATGTAATTATACTACGTCTATGTATGTGTACGGTGTTTTGGGGAGGTAAACCTTCGTTTGGTGCTGCTGGGAAGGTTTAGCTTACTTTATTAACTTTACTAGCTTTAGCATACAAAATATAAAAGATTCTCTCTTTCCGTCTCTCATCGCCAGTCAGTTAATGCACGTACACGTTTAATGTATTTATCAGACTTTTGTTGTATTATGCTTTGCAGCTAAAATTGGTTTTGACATTCCCAAAACTGAAATTAAACGCTCACTTGACCCAAACAAACTGTGTATAGGAGAGTGAGGGCGAAAGTAATTTATTATTACGACCCAGACAAATGCATATGTGTGTACATGAGCTGTGAGATTTAATGATAAAGATTTATTATTTAGGGCTGTTGAGGAAATTCTCTGTCCGCATTTATTGTAATGACAAATAATACATATCATCAAACATACCAAGTGTTTCCTTTAGGAATGTCTCTTCTTACGTTTCGTGCTTTTGGGAAGCCTACAAAAATAATTAGTGGAAATAAATCATTAATCTTAACCCAAAATATTTGTTTTTTACAACAATTGCAACAGTTCAGGGGATTTAAGGAAATAAAATTAATAAATGGTTAATTTTATTATTTATCATATTTAAACTTTCGATGAAGGTTTTGGGAAGGAAATGTTGTTATTAAAATAATTTATAGCGTTATTGTCTTATTTAAGTTTGTATAAATTGTTTTATTAATTATATTTTATTTTTATTCATTTTTCAGCTTTACCACCACTGCCTTTTCGGAACACGTTACGACTTCTTGTGTGCAAACTACACCGCATTTGACCAGCGAACGTTCATCTGCCAGTTCGTGTCTGATGTCGACTGTCCCAATTCGGCGTTGTTCTTTCATAGGTATAGCATGAAGTTTTTTAAAATACGGAGGGCTTAATTTAAAAATAAATATTCATTAATTGTAATGAAACTGTGAAATTATTTTAAAATTAAATAAGAAAACAATTATTAATAAAACGATGAATTTAGTAAATAAGATTAAATTTAGTAAAAATGGATTTAATGTAAATAAAAAAATCAATCATTTTTTTAAAGAATATTTTTTTTAATTAACAAATAAAATATTGTTTGCAGAAACGACGAGCTGTACGTAAGTAAGTCAACCACAACCCCAGCTCCAACCTACAGTGGAGGAAGCAGGGGTAGTAGGGGACGACGACCAATCCGACCAGCACTGCCACCTCCAGAGCGTTCTTCGAAATTCGAAGAAGCGGTAGAATCTCCAGCTCGGGAAGATTCAGCAGCTCCTGGAAATAATAAATCCCCGCCAAACTCAACCAAGAAACAGAAGTATGTAGAACCAGAGGAAGACGATTATTACGATCCATATGAGGAAGAGAGAGAGCGGCCCAGGCGCCCAGCTCGCAGGAGGCCTTATCGCCGCCGACCCGTGTATTACTACCCTTATGACTACTACGATGATTATGACTACGAAGATCGACCAAGGAGACCTCCGCGCAGGCGCGTTCAAGATCGTGATCGTGCCGGTCGGTATGAATCTGAGGAGGAAGATTTACCACCACCACCAAGGAAATCAGACAAGCGGAAGGAGCGGAGGAAATTAGCTATTGATGAAGACTATCGATCTGATGACACTCCGGCTCCAAAAAGTACTAATAATAATTCCCGAAAAACTGAAACATCTTCCACCACAACAGCCGAGCCCCCACCATTAGATCCCGTAGCATTAGTCAAATCCCGGGATGATTTGTTTACCCAGAGTCGGGCTCCACCAAAAATCAAACCACCGGTACCAAAAAACGAACGGAATAAATTCCACCAAATGCAAGGGCGCATTCCACCCAGTCCATCCACATCCACAACTACCGAAGCCCCTCCTCAACCCTCAAAACGAAGAATACCAACCGCCAAACCTGCCGAGAATGACAGTGAGCTAGATCAAGCCTATTATGACGAGGATTATGAGCAGGCTCAAGCCCCGGCTAAAAAATCTAGCAAATATTTACCTTTCCCCACCACTACTCCGTCCACAACTACAACCACGACCACTACAACAGTTAAGACCACTACCCCAGCACCTATTTACGAGTACGAATATGAGGAGTACGAAGAGGAGATTCCGCAGGAAGCTCAAAAATCGCCAACTACTACGACCACCACCACCACAACACCCAAGCCCAATCGAAGAAGTCGCAATAATAACCGGAAGCGACAGGAAGATCAATCATCTCAAGCCTTCCCCACTGCTTCAGATACTCAGGAGAATCGGATCCCAGCTAGTAGCACACCGGGAGCCAAGCATTTGCAGATAAATGAGGCTTTGGAGACTCCTAGGAATGCCCCGTCGCTACGAACACCTTATAGTTCTCGTCCACGACCAACATTATTTACCAAAAGTAATCAAGGGGCTTCTACAACACCCTTAACCACAACATCTACCACGACCACAACGACGGAGAGACCTGATATAATAGTTTCGACTTACCGACCCAAAGAAAGATACAACCCACAACGATCTGCCGTCGAAACAACCACACAGTTCAACAAGCCTTCCAGGTTTTGGCAGAGAAAGCCGACCAAGGCGACCACTGCAGCAGTTACTACCTCGACTACGACGACAACTACAACAACTACGGCCGCACCAGGTAACGACTGCTTACAATTGTACTATTAAATATAATTGTATTAGAAATGGCGTTTTTTTTAAGGTAACGAAGTAAGGATTGTGCTAATACGTGTATTGAATATTCATTTTATTATTTACAGATGCGGCTGACTATGTCTACTACGACGATAGTGTTACCCTGACAAGGTACGGCCAAAGGTCAGCATCCACATATCCTCAATATTCCCAGTCATCCCCAGAATACGTTTCGGATGCAGCCGAACAGCCTCAAACAGCTCCAGAAGCCCCTTCAGCTCCGTCAGCCCCGAGCAATCAAGTGCTAAGTAGTGTTAATTACCAACAACCGCAGGAAGAGCATCATCAACAGCCACAATTGCAAGAACAACAACAGCAGCAACAACAACAACAACATTACCAACAACAACAGCCCCAACCTCCAGTTCAAGACATTTACAGAAATACTCAAGTCAATACAAGATTTCACCAGTTACTGCCGAAAGCAGTAGAACAAACTAATTACGTGACCCCTTTTGCATCCTCTATCCCCAAATCAACTGCAACATCTTACTTGCAGTTCCAACAGCAGCAGCCCCATCTACAACAATATCAGTCCCATCTGCCTCAAATCCATCCCACGGCGCAGCAACATCAACCCGAGTTCATATCCTTGCTTCCAGATGATGAAGAGTCATACTACCGTCAGAGTGACAGTCAAGCTGGGAGCAGCCATATGATGCCCATGATTTCCCCCAGTGCCCAACCTCTACTGCAACCCAAGCCGGTCAACAATAATAATAATCATAATGTCCCCACAAGGTTTCGCAACCAGATCACTCGAATGTTCACCTCCCCTCAAGAACTCTACCCAGTGTACACTACACCACCCCAATATATTAAATCAGTGCGACCAAGACATGTGTACCCAACAATGTTCCTCCCTTATGGTACTTACTGATCATTCATTTTGGAATGAAAGTCAACCGTGGTGAAATGCTCAGAGTGCATATGTAGCAAAGCCATGTTTAGTTTGTTAGTTGTTGACCATTTTAATTTAGTAAGGGAACTGATATCACTGCTGTATAGCTGTCTTTATACAGAGATTTACATACTCTCAATCCGTCCCATATCCCACGCATTGCTAAAACACGCTAGTGAAAATCTTTATATTTGTACATACATATAACTCTTCTGACACCGTCTCAAGTCACAAATGGGAAATAACAGCTAATTTATAATTGAATTTTTTACAGGAATGAGTCCCAGAGATGAAACACATACGCTGCTTTATGATATAATTATTATTATTTGAAAAATATTTTAATACACATGAACAACTTTCTAAATATTAAAATCGACTTGATAGTTTAGTGAAAATGAATAGAATTAATTTGTCTAAAGAATTATTTCTACATTTGTTTTTTTTAATTTTTCTTCTGATCCGACATTTTACATCGCAGAATCAAATATTTGCAGTGTTATCAGGTGCATCTTTGAAATAGAATGGGAAATTGTAGGATGCATTTTAGTTATTATAGTAGATCGAGGGGTTCGCAGCAACTAATAAAAGGTACGACGATTTTTTAATAAGTCGATTGTGAAAAACCATATTTGGTTTACATAATCAATTGCGCTGGTTGGTATAAAAGATTCTATTTTTTAATCTATATACAGAGTTTTGTTGCGATATTTACAGGAATAAGTAAACAAAACTTGCGAGTTAAATGTTAGTATTAAAGATAATTATGGTCGTAGTATGTAACAGCAATATAATTTACATATAATGACAACCAAATGGTGATGACGTGTAGACAATGTTAGAAATGGGAATATGTCAACAATGCAATTTGTATAAAAGCGTTCAATTTCTCCTCGATTTATGATGAAATGGAAAGTTTTAGCATAAACCATATATGAGAAATAGCTGGAGATAAACATTATTTATGACCGCCGATATAAATAAATATATTAAAGTTATTTAAGTTTATGTACAGTTTAGTAAAACTATACCCGACTGAAGATTTTAAATGTCAAGATATAATAAATTCAAGATATAATTTCAAGAGTTCAGGATGTTTACATTAAAATGTGAATACTTTTTTGTAGAGGCGCAAAATGCAAAATGTATGGCGCTAATAAAAAAGAAGGTCTTGACGACATATTATTATAGATTTTAAGCATATAGGTAAATATAATAAGTGACGTATATGTACTCGAATGGATCAACCAATTTATACACCGAGCTCTGTACTTTTTGAATTTGTGAGTGCAGAATTTGTATTTCTTTTTGCTGTCTTTTGTGTTCTTCAAATTTCCCACTCTTGAACCAAAGTTTGCGTCTTCCTGTTGAATTAAATTTTCCATCATGGAATTCATCCTAAAATGATGTTTTCGCCATTAATAAGACATCAGTACATTTAATCTGATTTTGAAAATTGTTCAATAAGAGCCGCAAACAATATATTTAGTAAATAAATATGTAAATGAATGTATTTTTCTCTATTACGGATTATGTACCGTGGTATCTGCAGTTTTTCAAGTATTTTGCCACGTAAAAATACCTTAAATATTACTTCCACCATTTATGCTTACATATCTGTCAATTCTGTCAACATGTGCTATTACGTATTGAAAAGTGTTTTGTATGTTTATAAAAACTGGAAAAATAAAAAAAATTAATCCTGGTTAAGTTTTGTTTACAGCAGCAGTTCCATTTATTCATATCTTGATTAGTTAGATCATTTATTCCACAATTTCAAATTACTACAATTTACATGTATAAATTATTGCCGTGGAATTATTTGTCACTGCAAAATTCTACTTGTATTCCTAATTAAAACAGCTTATTCAAATGTCAATTTTTCCAAAAATGGTATTTAAATTAAGTATTCGAACTTAATAGCTTTTATATTTCCATCAATAGTATAATTTGGAGCATAGCCATTTCCTGATTTCGATAACCGGGTAATCTCTATATTACCGGTAAGATACAGTGGCGGAATTCTGTTCCTTTAATTATGACCGAATGGCACCGTGTTTCACCCTGGCAGCATTTGATTTCCCTGCAATCCTCACCAGGTTTAGCGCAGTACTGTGGAGGGTATTAATTATTATACACAGAAAACAAATAGTTTAAGAATTAAAATTGAATTTGTAGATATCAAAAATACATTGCAGTGGGTATTTAAAAGCTATAGGTGCATAAAGGCAGGCATGCTCTGTGAATGATTGACAAGTATTTAGGAATATAAGAAACACATATGTTATGTATACATAAATTCCATGTCATGCATCAAAAATAATATTACATCAAAATATAAAATTATATATTATTACGGATTCCCTGGGATAAAGACAAACAACAGCATAATCCGGTGGAGCCTGAAAAGTTGCTTTGCACTCCATGTCTCCGCAACAACCAGGTCTAGTAAAGCAGTCCTCGCGATGACGAGTGCATCGCTACGTTCCAAAAACGGTATAATGCAAATGTGACATATACATGTATGCACATAATAATTGGTCTGGATTGGAGTTAGTGGATGTTTGTTAAATCATCTTCGTGGAATTGCTTTGAAAATACATGCATGGACCGACAAATCGTCGGCGAAGGATCTGAAAGTACCAACTGCACCACGTGGTCTTAATGTACCAACGTGGGAACGCTCGGAATTCTAAAGTCAAAAAGTGCCACAAATCGTCGGTTAAACCAGCATAGGTGCTAATTTTTTTTCAGCTAATTTGCACAAGCGCTATTTTAGTTTTGTTCACTATGCATAAGTGCTATTTTGCTCGCTTTTAAATAAACACTGCAATAATACATAACTATATCACAATTTTGTAATAATTATTTTTAAACACTCACAAAGTAAAAAATACACATATGTACTTACATTTATAAAATATTCACTTATAAAATATAATAATACAATTATTTTCATAAAATCAATAAATTAAATTTAATAAATTATTTAATTAATTTTTTAATCATTATTATTAAAATAATTTTTAATTCACTGCTTCTTTATTTAGTTTTGTTCTTCAGACACTGGAATTGAACTCAATTTCAATTTTTTTAATTTCCCGCATTTTAACATTTTTTGTAATTTGAATGGAATGTCAAGAATGACATGACCGCCAACGTATGTGCGGTAGCCAAGGTCCTTCAACATTAGGGGAAAACGCGACAACAGTCATTTAACATGTGGAAAGGGGGAAAATAGCACTTATGCACAGGGAAAATTCTACAAAACTAAAATAGCGCTTTTGCAAATTAGCTGAAAAAAAATTAGCACCTATGCTGGTTTAACCGACGATATTCTAAAATTACATACACAATAGTATTCTAGCTGTGTGCTAATTGTAACCATATATTTAAATAATAAGGATACAATTCCAATATTAGTAGCAAACTAATAGTAGTATTGTAAACTTTGTCACATAATTTAGATTCGTAATACCTGAAGGTTGGTAGACGAGTTAATGTGGATAACTAACGATTATAACTATACTGAACTCTGGCTATAAGAGAACGTTATAAATCACCATAATTACTTTTTTATAGAAATTCTCTTATAGAGAGAACTAGAATGCATATAACTATGTATGATATGTGGGCGCAAAGGATCTCTTACAGAGAGAGAGTTCTCTTATATGGAGATCTCTTATAGCAAAAGTCCAGTGTATTCCGAGCCGTATTTTGTGTACACTCGGAACATCTTGGTATAACATTGCAGGGATACAGAGAACCTAAGTGCAATGTGCAGAATTCTGCAGAATCAATACCTCTTCATTGTACTTCATCATGTCTCAATTTACAAATTCGATATACCAACTGTACTAAATTTACTATCATGTTATTAAGCTATCTTCGATACATCCACTAGCTCTAATTTCTTACCCTAGGCGTGTTACATTCGCTGAAAAGCCCGACTGTAAAGGGTGATTGTGTTGTGTATGCATTGTAACAAATTGGAAAATAAATAAATGGTATATTTTTTAAAATACTATTCCAAGTTCTACGAGTAATTCAAGTCAAATGGTCGGTATTTTCCATTTCCGGGAAACAAAATTAAATATGTTCCATTTTTACCAATTTGAATATAATTTGAGTGCTATTTTGTGCTGTAAGGTCGTGGAACTTTGACGGTGCACTTATATCTTAACTTAATATCCATAACAAAATTATTAGTTTTGTTTAAATTGCTTGGGTATTTATCATGTGAATATCATGATTGATTGAAGCTTAGAAAATTCTTTTCGTCATTACTAATCATTTGAGAGGATTTGACAATTTTTCAAATTATGCTATGATTACAAATTAGTTAACTTGAGGTTAAAATGGTTTATTTTCATTCCATTACATCCGTATGCATGGCAGTACTTAATTCAAGGATAAGTTGCTGTTTTCTTTGATGGGTAGTTTAATATAATTATTTATATCGTATAAATAAGATACATTTGTATTTGGCTTTTACCGTTTTACCCTAAGAAAAAACTATCATATGTATATGATAAATAAAGCTTATAGTTAGACAATTCTCTCACAGACATGTTTGCAAGTATTAAAGTGATGGCATTTTGATTATTGTCTATTTAAGTTAAACAGTAAATGAATTTGTTAAATTAAACGTTAAGGCGTAGTTGTAGTTATAAAATTATCAATTGTGTGAAGCATAACTTGAGGCGTCAAGTTTCAGTTTCACCATCTTATCAATTTGATCAGCATGTAAATCCGAAATTGTTGCTTGTCACCGACTTTTGTACTTCCAACATTTCAGAAAATATTTCCTATTAAACGTTACTTTCACCATGTTATCAAATCAAGAAAATAGATTTAACGTTAAACTGATAGCATGGATGGCAAAATTCTTGCTTTTACCTTTCGAAATATGTATTACAGAGTCTGATTTCGAATTGGCAGATGAGTCTGTTGATCCAGTAATTGCAGCTGAGGGAGAAAACAAAGTACATGAATTTAAGCCAAAGTACAAAACTCGAATTATTCTCAGTAAGTTGTGGTGGAGAATTCTTGGCTTCAAAATTATAATATGCTACACTTTCATACACAAGTGCATTTTAGGCGTACGTCTAGTTTCAACCATATATTTAAATAATGCTGAAACTACACACCACGTACCAATACTAATACTTTTCTCGGCGATATGGGTAACTGCAATGCAGTTGACATATATGAGCTTCTTTAAATGGCAGGGATATACAATAGCGATTTTGAATGAAATCCTGTCCAATATGCCTGGTAAGTTTTTATCTTTACCTTCTGTATGGTTTATCTAAACATCTATGTAACAACGTTATACGAACGGATTGTTTTGTTTGAATAGATCACAATCCTCGGCAAATTAGGACATTAAGCAAGCAGGAACTAGTTGCAAAGTATATTGGGGTGGCAGGTTTAATAACAACTGTATTGTTTTGGGTGTTCTTAATGTTTAACTCCACAACACCTTTTGTCCTGTACTCTTTAGTACCTGCAGAACACAGATATTTGGTAGTGGCTCTAATATTTTACATCTTTGAGATAGTGAATTTAGCCACCATGGTGATGGTTCCTTATTTTGTTCTTCTAAAACACATACTCATGTTTGAGATGGCAAATTCTGTCTTGCAAGCCAAAATCGTAAAGCTCATAGTTATGAAAACTGAGAGGTGAGACGATTTTTTTAGCTTAATTAATAAGTAAATAAGTAATAAATGTTCCAAATTTATACATACAATACATCTGGATTAATATTACAGAAACACGGAGAACTTTACTGCAATGTGCAACATTTTGCGCGCCATCCGTCGACTACAGCTCAACGTTCAGCTTTTCAACCAAAGTAATAGCACGTCAATTTTCACCGCGAAATTTCTATGCATCAATCTGGGAATTTTTGCTGGTTTTGGTGGAATACGCTATTTAGCCGCGCGCCCATTAACACGTATGGTAGCAATTGTCACATTCGTAGATGCTGTATTATTCTTCGGTCTGTGTTATGAAAAAACGTTCAAGATTCCTGAATATACCGAATATGTCAAATCACTTCTAGAGCAAGGTGCTGTTACATGTACGTCCCTAAAAAATCGGCGAGTAATGTCAAAGTCACTTAGATCCGTACCACGCTTTGGTATCATGGTTGGCTCGTTTCGGCTGTTTGAAAGAGAATCCACCCCAATTTTCTTGCATTATATTTTAAACCATATTGGCAACTTGTTGGTGTCAACTAAAGCCTAAATTCAGCAGTGAGGCTTTCCTGCATTGGAATAATAAAAATACAATTCCTTATTGCTTAACCCGTAGTATATCATATTACCTTCTAGTCCATTTGACATTTGAGATGTTGGAGATAAATTAAAAACGTGTCAAAATGGTTATATGCATAAGAGCTCTGTATACAAGTATGTAAATTCCTTTGTTGGAGACTTATTTTAGTGATTTGTAGTCCCTAATACGTAGAGTAAAATAATTAAATATATTTATATTACCGTAAAACTAAACTAAACACAAAATGATATTTTCTTTAATTCTGTAAGGCTTTAAAATCAAAATGTTTGGTTTTAGGACATATGTACTAAATTCAAACTTACAAAGTAATGGCAATAATGCGTGCTAATTTCAATTGAGTACGTCCAGATGATTCGCTGACGATATTTGATGAGCCGCGGATGGAAAGCGGGACTATGATATTCTCAGGATGTAATTATTTGTGAAATAAATAAGTGTGAAACTTCGCTTGGCCGAGATTGCTCCAGAAATTAATAATTTTAATTAAATTAAATCAGCACACATATATATACAGAAAATAATGGAAAGAAAAAACTGTTTCTCGTTGGAGTCATTTAAGGCACTGAGGAAAAGAGAGTGGCGTTCCAGTATATTGGAACGTAGAAACAAAGATAACGAGCGGGCACTCCTTTTATAAAGGCAGTGCAGTTATAGCAATAAGATACACTCTGGGCTTTGTAATAAGCCTCGTTAATTTACATTAAGTCAAAAAGTCATTTTTTCTATTTTAGGATATCCTTAAGTAGGTTAAAACTATTTCTTTACAGCGTCATGGCCGAGTGGAATATTTCCTATTTTCCACTTTACATTCATTCTATTTCTGTTCTGCAGAAATAGCTAAATAAAATATAAATACGAAAATGTTATTTAATACTTTAGGGATAAACAATATTTATAGTATACCGTTAGTTATTTCCTGTCCACACATTTGGCTTTCAATTACCAGTCCAACGCAATTTCAAAGTCCCCACAAACGCCATTTAGAATCGGTTGAGCAGGGATTTTTCGACGAAGTAAACTGCAGCGAAACTCATCCAATCTCCACATTGCATCGTCCGTGTTGTCCCGCGTTTCCCGAGGACTCCACAGAACTTCAGCAACTGCACCGATGGCCGGGAAGAGCGTGGGCATGACGTTGGTTTGATCAACAAATTCTCCCCAAATGGCAGCTTCGCCACCAAGGACTTGCTTTTCGAGAGGTATAACTTGAAAAAAAAATGAATATGCAATTTCTGCATAAATTTAAAAAGGCGTGTATATAGGTATATGTAAAATACAAAAATTAAGTATTTTCATTCTTACATTCGTCGTAAGGTATCGGATCGCACTCATAATAATTTCTCCAAGCCTGTCCGTATTTTAGTAAATTAATGTACCAACAAGCGGACTGAATGATGTTATAGCCATTCACTAACGCAAGCTAAAATCATAAAAATTTAGATCATTTTCTATTAAATTTAGCTCCTTGTCATATAAAATTCACGTAAAACCAAATATTAACATGGATAATTTAGATCATTTTGTCATTAATATTTAAATTCCGTTTTCATGTTCTTACCTGATATTTTGCATGTTCAGGCCGGGAATACCAGAAATGCACAATAACATCTTTGTCAACCTGAAAATTATAAATAACAAAATAATATAAGCAGCAAGAAATTTAAAATATTTACAATTAGACAAATAAATTGTTAGCCGAAAGAACTTGAAATTTATAGTTTATTCGGTAGATTTTTACCTGTGCTGCATAGTCCGTCAGATCTTCGAAAATCACCGGAACTAATCCAAGATTCCGAGCCATATCCACTATTTTAATTAAATAATATTGCTGCACTTGATAATAAGAAGTAAAGTTCTGTTCCTGCATTAGCTTTTTGATATTCGGAGCTGACTGCCAACATGGGAGGAAAACTTCATCAAACCCTAAGTGCACGAATTTATCCTTTGAAACAACCGCTATTTCTTGTAAAAATTCCTCCATAAAATCAAACGTGAAATTTTGGGATGGATCAAAATTTATAGCGGAAGCTATATTAGGGCCAATTTCATTGTGCGTGGATTCCTCATGACAAGGAGTTAAAAGCTCTGGATGGGATTTCCCAAAGCCGGCGGTGTGTCCCGGGGTGTCGAATTCAAACATAATTTTAATCCCACGGTCACGAGCTGCATTTTGTAATTTTGCCACTGTTTCCGGCGTGTACAGACCATTTTTGTGGTAGGCGCCCTGAATGACATCGTTCATTTATAAATGAAATGAAAGTAGATTTTATTTTTGATTATTTATACCAATGTACAATTTAAATATCTATAATGAAAATAACTCACTTTCTCCGATAATTCCGAGAATTTCGAACTGACAAAGGGAAAGCTCTGATCATCAACAATGTGCCAATGCAGGACGTTAAGCTTGTTGTACATCATACCGGTCATGACTTGAGCGATAACGCTTTCTGGTAAATAATGTCGAGCGGAATCGATTAAAAGACCACGGTGACGGAATCGTGGAAAGTCTACGATAGTTGTTTCATTTACGAAGAACTGTTCGCTTCCATTTTCACTAGACATATTCGACCAAATCAGCTGGTAAAATGTTTCTAGGCCGCGAATTACTCCCCAGTGATATTCCGCATTAAGAGTTGCCATAGGTGGACGGTCTACATCTTGTAAGATCTGAATATCATCTGGAAATCACGTACGAAATCCTATTATATTTCAATTATTATTTTGATTAATAGGATAATAAATTAGAAAGCAGAACAGTACAAAAGAACAAAAGTAATACAAAAATTCACAAAATGTGTACTATAAATGTGAAATGCATAGAAAAAATTACAACTCTCGCTATAAGAGAACGCTATTAATCACCAAAATCAGTTTCTTATATATGAATTCTCTTATAGAGAGAGAGAGAGTTAGTAGGCATAAAACTATGTATGATATGCGGGCTCAAAAAGTCTCTTACAGAAAGAGTTGTCTTATATGAAGATCTCTTATGGCGAGAGTGTGGAAAAGATTTTTAAAATTACATGCTTCTTGAGAGGTGTTGGCAAAAGTCGGGAATTCCTCCTTGCAATTCTTGACAATTACATCCAACTGCCGGACCTCGCCTCCCTTTTCAGATTCCAGGTTTCGAATCAATTCCCTATAATGATTAACCGCAAAACTAATTCCATCACAAGGAATTCCATCTTGTAAAATATTTATGTCGAAATTCTGAGTGTCCACTGAGAAAACGTTGTTCGAAGAGAAGGTTTGCAGATAAAGTTTCGGCCAGACGTCACCAGCTGGAGGGCGCTTTCCCTGTATAAACAATGTGGCATAGTAAAAAAAAACCACGAAGAATAAAAATACAAAAGAGACTACAAAATAGCTAATAAATTATGTGTAATTAACGGCAGAACAGAGCGCATAAAATAAGTAAGAAATCCTAAATTAAACAAATCTGTATAAATTACAGGTAATGGATCAGCGTAGTTTATTGGCTCCAGACGTCCCAGCGCGAAGGTAAATATTTGCCAAAGGCAAATTATTAGTAAAATTCGATTCATATTTCCAATAATTTTTTTAAAAGAATACGAAAATAAAGGACTTGAATTTTACAACAAATAATAATGTTGTTTTTAGTGCCGGAGAATTGTAATCTATGAAAGACTGCAGAACAATAACAACATGTCAATATCATTGCCCTAAATAAGAAGATTATTTGTTATCATCCATCATTGTCATGTGCTTTTAAAGTTTTGCAAATTTTAGATGCGATTTTATTATGTACTGTGTACTTGTTTAAAAGGTTCATTTTATCTAGCAGTAGCAAATAATTACGTACACTGGACTCTAGCTATAAGAGAACGCTATAGATCACCAATCACCAAAATCAGTCTCTTATATAGGAATTCTCTTATAGAGGGAGCTAGTATGCATATAACTATGTATGATATGCGAGGCCAGAGGATCTCTTACAGAGAGAGTTCTCTTATATGGCGATCTCTTATAGCGAGAGTCCGGTTTACATAGAAAATATAATCTAAAATGTGCTCCGTCATGTGTCCACAAAAGCTTCGGAGCAGAAAAAACTATACACAAAGTAAATGTAGTAATTACATATCATGATATCATTAGCACTAAAGTGTGAATGAAGGCCCGTACATAATCATTTATAACAGATATATAATGATAATCAAAAAAAGATAAACCACGTTGTATCCTTTTAGATTCCAAGGTCAGCTAAACTTCATTAGCAATTAAACATAAAATAATTAATTTTAGGCAGAATTATGTCACTTCAGATTTACAATTTGGACGAGTAACAACAATGTTTTCCGTGACGGTAGACTACGTGCGAAACCAGGCGCAGCATTTCAATAGGAAAGCAGAAGTTGCTGCAGATGAACGGGATATCACGGACCACATTGTCATAATCACTGGGTCAAATCATGGAATTGGATGGCAAACCGCGCTGGAGCTGGCGAAAAGGGGTGCTAGGGTCATTATGGCCTGCCGGGATTTAACAAAGGCTGAAGCTGCAAAGACTTTGATTTTGGAGGAAGTTCCGCAGGGAAAATTGGTACTTTTGTACTAAATGTTGTAAATAATTTTAAAGCAAAATTAATTTCTGAAAAATGTAAAAGTAATTTTAAATTAAAGTGACGTAATTAATTAATAAAATCATATTTTCTTCTCTAAACAAAGGAAATATTCAAGCTGGACCTAAGCGACTCCAAGTCAGTCCGTGCATTTTCTGACGCGATTCACAAAAAGTTTTCCCATATTGACATGTTAATTAACAATGCGGGGATCTACAAATTCGACGGGAAAGTTGTATTAACGACAGACGGATTTGAGCAACATATTGGGGTCAATCATCTAAATCCATTTTTGTTGACGTTGCTGCTTTTGGATTTGCTGAAAAAGGCTAAGCAAAGGAGCAGGTATGATTTGATTAATATTTTGCCATTTTTTAAAGAAATTTACTGGGTAAATGCATCACTGTACATATTATGTACATGGAATTTTGACAACATTATTATGAATTATTAATATTTTCAGAATCGTTAATCTCGCATCACTGATACATCAATTGCATGCCTTGGATCCGTGTAATTTGAACCTGGATGGCGTGACGCCTTCCAGATTCACCCTTTACTCCAATTCCAAAATGGCCAACATTCTTTTCACACAAGAACTTGCTCGTCGTCTTGGCACTGATTCTAACATCGATGTCTATGCTTTGTGCCCCGGTATGGTAAATCCTGAAAGGCCTGAAGATAGGGGCTTTCTAATGAAATTATGGACTACATTTGCGTATTACTCGATTGGAATAATGGACTTAGAAGATGTGAGTTTAAATAATTAAAAATGTCAAATAAATTTTAAATTAATTTAAATTAAATTTTTAATAAATTTAAAATGAGTTTTAATTAAAATTTTTAATAAATTTAAAATTAGTTTTAATTAAAATTTTAAATTAAATTCAAAATTAACTTTAAATTTTTACTTGAATAAACAAATTCATTAAATAAAAAATTAAATACAGTTAATACCAAAGTTAATTAATAACAAAATTAAATACAAATAATAACGTACTTAAATAAATAACAAAAATTTAAATAAATTACACAAATAAAAAAAACATTCTTTAGGGAGCCTTGTGCACACTTCACTGCGCCCTATCAAAGTCCTTGGAAGGTGAATCCGGAAAAATGTACAGATTTCTGGACGTCTGGAATGTGAAGACAGATGATACGCAAGCAGCGGAATTGTGGACAAAATCAGAAGAACTTGTTGGGTTAAATTTTCAAAAACCTTAAGGTTTTTGAAGATTTTCTAAAAATCTTACAAAAAATTTTACAATCTGAGAAGACAACTAAATTAACTCAAATCTTTAGTGCGCCATTGTGTATGTAGCATTTTTCATGAAATAAAAATAAGGAATTTTTTTGCCTAATAAGTAAATACAATCATTTCAATTTGAAATATACAAACCTGGCATGAAATGTGAAAATTTCATAGCATATAGCAACGAAGGTAACAAATAAGTGCAATGCACTTACGATTAGACAGTCTTTCCTACTTTATGAGAACGGTATATGCATGTACTTGTTATTGTTCTCTTGATTTTCCCATGGATTATTAAATTGAAATACTACGTCGTTGATATGAAATATTATGCAATGTTAAAGTATACAACAGGGGCAAAAATACCGTCACATCCACACTTATAAGCACGCACACTTCATACAATTCTCGTGACTCTTCGAGTGAACTTTGTATTATAACATCCTCAATTTTCCTCGTGAATATGGCCATTATCTTCCGAATAAATAATTATACATACCTCGAACCGTCATTGTGTTTAAATCAAACAAGGTCAGCGTATCTCTAAATGTCTGAAGTGTTTATATTACAAAATAAATTCCATCCAGGAAGACACTTTGGATTCCAACCCGGCGTGAGCAACATGTTCTCCGTAACTCTAGACTACATTCGTAATCAACCGCAGCATTTCAAGAGAAAAGCTGAAGTTGCTGCAGATGAGCGGGACATCACCGATCACATTGTCATCGTCACGGGAGCTAATCATGGGATCGGATGGCAAACGGCGCTGGAGCTGGCGCGACGAGATGCTTACGTGGTTATGGCCTGCCGGGATTTAAAAAAAGCTGAAGCTGCAAAAGAATTAATATTGAGGGAAGTTCCGCAGGGGAAATTGGTACGTTTAGGTTATTTAATTTTGTAAATATTTTTATCTTTAAAAAAATCTAGAATGTACTCAGTACTGAAACTACTAAATCAATAATAATTCAAAAATTTACATATGTATAATAATCATACAAAAATCGTGATTTTTATTTGTACAGGAAATAATTAGGTTGGACCTCGGAGACTCAAAAACAGTCCACAAATTTTCCGATGTAATCCACAAGAAATTTTGCCATATTGACATGCTCATTAACAACGCCGGCATCTACAAATTTAAAGGAATCGAAGTAACTAAAGATGGATTTGAGCAGCACATGGGGGTCAATCATTTAAATCCGTTCCTGCTGACACTCCTGCTTTTGGATTTGCTGAAGAAAGCTAAGAAGAGCAGGTATTTCATATTATTTTAATAGAATAAATTATACACTGAATCGTCGTTGGAGAGGCAAATATAACTATCTACACAGTTGTTAAAAAGCAATAAGAATGACTGCGGTTACAATGTATTCCAAAAATATTTGATTTCAAAACTGACCATTTCGTTTCAAAGCATGGCCGATTTGTTTACATTGTCATCATCAATATAGCGCTTATACGGCAAGTAAAATCCGCTGTTGCTATGGAAACTTCTGCTAAGTCATGCATGTTGTAGAAAGAGAAAATATTCCGGCAGTTTCTACCGCTTATATGTATTTGCAATGATACATATACGGGATAGTCACTTTTGCATTCCAAACTTTGAAACTAATAGTCGGAAGCGTATTCAATTTTATTGCATCGAGGCAATTGTGCTGACAGTCATCATTGCCTCCTCAGTGATGAAATATTATAGAGTATGTACTGTGTAGTATGTAATTTATGTTCTATTGAGATTTAATATGTAGTAATAATATTATTTGCAGAATCGTCAACATATCCTCAATGATCAACCAACTGGGTGACATCGATCCAGACAATTTGAACTTAGAAGGCGCCAAACTCCAGTCGAGATTCACTCCCTATGCAAACTCCAAACTGGCAAATATTCTTTTCACGCGAGAACTTGCTCGTCGTCTCGGTGAAGATTCCAATATCACCGTGTACGCCTTGTGTCCAGGAATGGTGAACGCTGAGCGTCCAGAAGAACAGGGATACTTAATGCGAATACTCACTTCTGTAATGACATTTTGCATCGGCCTCCTGGATTTAAAGAATGTAAGAATTTATCAAAATTTATGCAAATATAAAAAATACTAAAATTACACTCACGGTTTCAATTAATAAATGAAACCGTAGTATTCCGTAAGAATTTTCCTATATGCATGGTGGGAGGTCTCTTTTAGAGCGAGAGTGCGGTGTCATTCTAAAATCATGATGTTTTTCAGGGTGCGTTATGCACTCTTCACTGCGCCCTCTCCAAGTCATTGGAAAGTGAAACCGGGAAAATGTACAGACTATTAGACGTTTGGAATTTGCCCGCGGATGAGAAGTTGGCCGAACAAGTGTGGGAAAAGTCGGAGGAACTGGTTGGACTTAAATTTCAAAAGCCATGATATGGTTCATGAAAGCAAAATGCAATTTATTTTCCTCTTAATCCTTATGTGCCAAATGGGATAAGTATTATTTTGACTGCTAAAAGAATAAATATGCAAATTAAATTTACTCGGAATTACGCTTTGCACGTGGACAATTTAATCACATTGCGAAGAAAAGTCTCACCTCCGACATTTTAATTAATTACTTATCCTAATGCTAATGTTCAATTTTAGCTATAAATACTACTACAACTCTTTTAAACTAACACTCAACGTTTATTCAACGTGTAGTACACTGAACTCTCGCTATAAGAGAACGCTATAAATCACTAAAATTCGCCTCTTATATAGGAATTCTCTTATAGAGAAAGCTACTATGCATATAACTATGTATGATATGTGGGCTTAAAGGATCTCGTACAGAGAGAGTTCTCTTATATGGAGATCTCTTATAGCGAGAGTTCGGTGTAATTGTTGAAATAACTTAATGACTTAATTAAATAATGTTTCAGTGGCTGTTTGGTTTCGATCACAATTTTATTTTCGTTTTGTTATGTGGGAACTTTATTTCAACAAAACCAATAATAAAAATTGAAACGTTAACTCTTCACTTTAAAAACTCGTTGACAAATAATTTAATGCCTGTGGTGCAAAACCTATTTGTGTACAAATTTCATGACGTAGTATTTGAGAGTAGTAGAGCCAGCGTGCCATGCCTGTCGGCCTTGCCAAGTGTCATTACAGCTCGGACTTCCAGATTTTTAAAACGAACGGTGGCTTCCAAGTCCTTGAGCCGAAAAGACTATAAAAGTAATATAATTTATTTATTATTATAATTCTAATTATTACTCATGACTACTCATATAATTTATAATAAGGGAGTAGCTCGCAATAAACTGATAGTTTTAAAGTGAACTGTCTATTTGTATTTCCTAGAATTTCCTGCTGAGCTGTTTCATACCCAACGCCATTCTTTGGCTCGATCCGAGAGTTTGCTCCAATCTTCGTACTGCAACGAGGCGTAAACTTCGCGGTTGAATTCTGTAATATTCGGACAAAATCCGATGCAAAAATTCCTTTCTTCTTCGCTAACGTAGAATCTCAAAACAAGACTCAAACCTTACGTACTACCTCGTACGAAAATGCCCCGCAGACTCCGTAACTACATCACAATATTTGATCAACATATTTTAATTAATGATCTCTACACAAAATTGTTAGTTGAAATTCGATTTGTCTTTGAAATTTAATAATTTTAAAAATTTTATAAATTCTTATTATACAAATAATCTACTAAATGTATTTGTAATGACCTTTCATCAGTCCATCCCATGCTTGCAGACAGATTTGGATAAATAATATCTGGCATCTTAATGTACTCAATGCAGTTATCGAAGTAAAACCATGTTTTAGGTTCCGTTAATTTGAAATTTGTTGAATTTTCTAAAAACAACATGAAACGCGATTAGTTGAGAAAGCAACCTAAAGTACAATTATTACATATTTTACAATGACAATTTATCAAAGCTCCACACTTATTATAATTGCGCAGGAATATTGGGATAATGTCTTCGGCCTTCTGCCTTCTAACTCCACCATGAGGGTTTTAGATTCTTTCATGAATTGCTCCCATTGATAATCTTTGGAAAATTTTGCTAAGGAGCGAAACTTTGTGTCAAATTCGTCTTTTGTTTTTTGGAAGGCGAGTTTTAAATCTTCATTGTCCACTCTTTGAAACCTGAACTGTTCTTCAAGTATAGCTTCCTTCTTTTGCGTGGTTGTTTGTCTAGAATCCAAATTTACCATTTTCGTCATCATTAACCGAAAGTCCCTCTGTTGTTCCACTACGAATTTTTGCAAGGACTCGACCGCAGATTCGAGATGTTGAATTCGTAATAAATCCTTGGAATTATGTTTTGGTTTCAGTATTTCGTTTTGAAATGCAGATTCCAATTGAGTAAATCTCATAGTTAATAATTTTAACTCTTCTTGAATTTTTCGATTGGAAAACTCCGTCTTTAATATCCTACTACTTGAAGCCCCATGTTTTTCTAGTATTTGTATTTTATTATTTAGATTCGTCAATTCCTCTTGAAATTCGCAGTAAAATTCTCCCATATCGGGAATGATGGAAGGTCCTGCCATGGATTCCGGACTTGTGTTTCCTGCTCGGTTTGCCATTACTGTATTTTAGAAAAATGTAAGAATAGGTAATAAATTAAATAATAAAAAATAATATGGAATAAAATATATATTTAGGAAATAAATAATCACAGAAAAAAATAATGAATAAATTATTACATAAAAGCATATTTGGAAAATAAATAATTTATGAATAATTAAAATATATATTTGTAAATTAATATTAAAAAAAACGATTACTACAAACTTTTAAATCAAATTTGTTTCAGAAAACATTTAACTCAAGTTTGTTACATTTTTAAATGTGAATGCGTATTTTACTTCAAAATTAACAATAATTCCTATGAAACCTGTTTACAATGTTCTGACTTCTGCAGAAATAAAATATGTTAAAGTGGAATTACGTATAAGTAAAGTACAGTATGATTACGTATGTATAAAATATTTTATCTTTTCCTCGAATACGCCGGGGCTACAGATAACTGAGAAAGGCTATTGAACTGCAACCCTAGGATTATTTTATTACCTAAAATAATCGCAAAAAACGAGATAAAATCTATAGTCCATAATAAAGTATTCACCACTAGATAAATTGTTATATTGGACTCTACTAAACATGCCAAAATCAAAACAAAAATTAGAAAATCGCGTAATGTGCGATCCAGACCCTACAAGGAGTAAAATTAAAAAGAGTAAGGTTTCCCTGATTTCAAGTTATACGAGATACCGTCATCAAAGCGTTTAAATTCGTTTAGCGTTTTGTATTCTTTTTGTATGGGACATTTAAGATAACTTATTTAAACCTACCAAATCAGATATTATTATTAAAGCGTCTGCTTAAAAAATTACGTTTCATTTTGTAAGTACTTTCTCCTAGTAAAGGTGAATACCCACTAAAATCAGAATATAAAAATGCTTTATAAATTGTTATACTTGGATTTATCCCTCTTGTCCGAGCTGATCAAGGCAAATTATGTTCTCGATATTAACGCTTTCTATAATAACAAGTTACATAACAATTCAAAAAGTGAGTATGTAATGTTAAATACAAAACAAACCAAGAAATCGAACGAATTCGAATCATGATGTTAATTAGAAACTCTGATCACCCATACTATTTCAAAAATACAACTTATTTATAAGATGTTCATGAACTTACACTCGTTTATAAGCGAGTTTGTAGTTTTTGTTCTAACTTAAAGCAAAGTTATTCTACGAAAACGTTCTATTTTATTAAACTCAAACATTTTAGCTTTGTTAGCTAAGGTTGCGTATTTTTAAATAATATTATTGAAGTGAAGGTGAAGTATTTATTAATAAATTTGAAACAGACACTAAACAGTTATGTTTTTGAGTTTGAAGTTAATATGTAACTAATGGAACTAATGGGCCAACCAAATACATCGCACAATTTTGTACAAATATTTGTTCAAAAATAAAAAAATTTCAAAACAATACAACGCTTGCTTAAACAAATTTAGGAATCCATTTATTGCAACGAATAAACCTAACAGTTTGGATACATTTTTCTTATTCAGTTCACAATATATTCTGATTCTGCTTTAGCCCTTAGTGGTTACTATATTATAGCATTTTTTCCCTGTTGAGCAAATATTACAATGTTAAACAGCTCCCTGCACACCCAATGGAGACCTGACAATGACAACAACAAGGTCAAGCTACCCAATAGGTGAACAAGTACAAGCTCCGTTTAAACGAGTTATTTTTAATCCAACAACAAGTACTACAACATTGAAGATATTTAAAATTACAATACAACGAGATGTCTAAAAAAATAACAAGTTTACAAGCAATATGTATAAATCTGTGAGTGTAACCTTTTGAAATCGCAGATCTTGATGAAAGAGATGAAAGTAGGAGCTACTAATACCATGTGTACAAAATAATGTACGTGATCATAGATATGTCTATGCAATGACCTGCAATAGCAGGATGTAGACCATTGGTATACCTAAGTGTGTGTATAGTCCAATCTTGATACACAATTTCCGGATTGCGATGAATGATCTTCCTTGTGCATGGAACATCCCGAATCAGGTTCCGATATTTAAGTCTGTAGGTATGATTGGAATCTCCAATGCATATTAATCTATTCTTAAAATAAAAAAAAAATTAGTAAATTTTTATTATAATAATAAATAAATTATTTTTAAAATATCCAATATTTCGAATTCGAACCTGGTATTGTGGGATGCACGGCCAATTATATTAAACCAACAATTCTTTTTGGAAAAATTAAAAGTTAAAAAGTTTCAGAATTATTAGAATGATTGAGGCTGAAGGCGGTAAATGTTTTTTAAGAGGTTGGTCTAATAGAGAATGAACATTTGTGTAACAAATTAAATTATTCTCTACCGGCTTCTACTAATCGCAAAGTTGATATATTATCTCCACAATTTGTATATAATATAGTGTGTATATTTTTATTGTTTACCAATGCTTATAGTTTTTTTATTCTTGATTGTCTAATCTACAAAGCACGTTCCCGATTCTCCTTATTGCGTTGAAGCTCCTCCACAGTAAGAACTTTGTCCATTTTAGTATGAAGCTTAGCTAGCAATACCTGCTTGCAATCTGCTACAGATAGCTTTTCAGCTCATATGATCTGAGCCATTACATATACTCTTTTTAAAGACAATAATATGTCTGAACTTTCTAATTACCAACCTAATTTAAAGACCAACATATTTTTGCCAAAAAATTAATTACTGATTTACTTCCTAAACCGAAATTTGTTGTTCATATTGTTTATTTAAAAGGCTTCAAGAAAAAAAGTTTTAGCTTGGACAAGGTACATAGGGTACAAGAATTTAATCAGGAAAACTGTTTCTAGTTTTTTACAATTAACCGTCAACAGACAAACAAAATCAATCAAAAATCAATAGAACAAATACGAAAATGCTGGAATATTATGTACAAACAAGAACATCCAGTAAGACACCTGGCTTAAAGTCACAATAAGTGTTAATGTTTTTTAAACCACCTTTACATGATATAGTTATTGTTGCAGCTTTGTATGTTGACGTTACCATAGTTTTAGCATGTACATGTTTGAAGATGTTCTTTACTTTAAACAATGTTTGAATGTGATTGTAATGATGAATTGAATGAAAGAAATACATAATATCTGCATTCACTGTTTAGCGACAGTGAGGGAATGTTACTGAGCAAAGGCCCTGTGTGGGAAACGGGAAATAAATTGAAGTTTAAAGTTCTATATTCCAATTAATTTGATGGTCCATCGTAAAAATAATATTTCATTGAAAAGAACATTCAAAGGACAAGATTCGAAACCATAACAGTTATTATCAGTAAAGGTGTGATCCTATGGATAATGCGTCAACTTTTTTTTATTTTGTATCGCACAATATATATAGAGGTGATTCTTTTAGATATAGGTGAACCAATGGTGACAAATGTTTATTATGGATATGTTTGTGACCTGTACGATAAAGTACAATTAATCGGGACGGATATGGATTTCCATTGGCAAATATAGTTACGGAACGGGATGTTTATAAAGATTTATTTGAGTTCAAAACCCATTGTAATATGCCTGGATGCAATCCAGACAACCCTAAGTTTTGTTTTCTGTATGATCCTGCCAATCAATAAGTCTTGGAAACGTTTAAAAATGAGTGTGCGTCAGCCAGGTGGTTCATAAGCATAAACTGTACGCTACACAACATAGTAAAACATGTATGACAATAAACGTGCTAAACACAATAAATCAAGTGAAAGTTAAAAAACTGAATAGCGGGTGGTACATGTGTTTCGCAGCGCCAGCAATAACCAAGTGAAGGTGTCAGAATGCGCAAGGAACCTTTTTAGGTAACCTGCTTGCTTATAATCATACAGTAAAAGTTGCGCCTCTACAAAACACATTTCAGATGCTTGTCGTCCACACATTTTCTCCAAAGCTTTGTAGTTGAATATAATTTTCTCTTAAGCGAAAACGTTATAACAAAATTCCAAAAACAGGGCAAGTAATCTCATGCAATTGCCATATGAATCTATAAATCAAAACTTCTTTTAAACAAAAAACATTTAAACACACCTCCCGACATTTATAGCTGAGTACTAGCATCAACTGTCGGTGAGATTTTAAATGCAAAGAGAGTTTTCTTTACCATAAAATCGTCAGCACTAAAATCATTTAAATTATCTATGTTGTCAACGCCTACGGCTGTGTACAAATTATCAACAGCTTCTTAGACACGTCGGGAAATAACTTTTAAAATCCAATTGAATAAGAATGTGGTCACATGTTTCTCCGTGCACTGAAGCACCAACATATGTCAATCCAGAATCATCAAAAACGAAAGGAATTGATGTCCGTGAACCTGTAATATCAGCACTCAGAACCAGAGCTAGTACTAACCGGTTTGACATAAAACAATAATTCTATTCTGCCACCTGTGGCATTAGCAATAACATGTTTAAACAGGTCTTTATCCAGCTGTTTACCCCAATTGACGTAAAAACGGGTGACCTTGAACCTGTTTTTCACATTATCGCTCTTCGTGTTGTTGTTAAACGTTTGAGCAAATGGTCTTGACCTTGTTGTTGTTATTTTCCATCTTGTTAATGTTTAAGCGGCAGGCCCCTTTATGATTTAGTTAGTGTTTACCTATTGGGTAGCTTGACCTTGTTATTGTCAGGTCCCCATTTGATTTGCAGGGAGCTGATTAACACTGCAATACGTGCTAAATAGGCCAACAGATGCTATAATCTGTAAACTACTGCCCTTTGTAGCAGATGTGTAATGCATAATTGAAAAATCACATTTTCCAAATTGGCTTATTTGAGTAATCATAAATCATCAGTGTATTGAATTCTGTGCGGCAATACTATGAAATTCAGCAATATTTTCTATAAGCGACTACCGTGGGATGGTGGACCTTCAGGTGAAATCATGCTTGAAAGCCTGTATATTTATTGTCCAATATTTCTTCTTTTCTGCATAACGACTGCATTAAGTGCCAAATTCTAACGGAAATAAAGTCCTGTAGGTAGAGTGATACTTTATTTTATTGTCTTCACGTATTTCAATTTTGACCATCATATTTGCCTTTAAGACGACAGCATGATATAGTGCCTTTCAATTTGTATCTTGGTGGAAGTGGCTGCTTGAAAGATTGAAGGCCAAACCGCCTCCGCTGACAGATGCACCAAAACCAAGCCCGACAGCAAACCAAGGTGACACCCCCGCACCGATGCAATCAAGCAATGACTCCAGCTCTCCTTGTATGGATGGTGGTGAAACTGGGATGCCGCATCATCTGGGTGTATTTTAAAAAATAAACTAGGTCACTTACGTTGTGTCAAATGGCAATAAACGTTATGCACGCTAATGTCTTAATATGTTTAATTTTCCAAACTGCCAGATAAAGGCAAAAGCATCCTGCTTTCTACTCTCCTGTAGTCGAATAAACTTTTAGTGTCTAAATAATAAACTAATCATGCAGCCCAGTTTGCATCTTCAACGACGATACATTATTCGTGGAAGTGCAATGTTTGTCATTTCAATTTTTCTTATGCGTTTTCCATCCTCATATGTATAGATGGAAAAAAAATTAACCCATGTGCATAATAAGGCAATTAAATTTAAAATTGACGTCCTAGGGCAATTTAAGAGCGAAATTCAAATTTGGCAAATGGCTAAAAATTCCGCGGGAATACTTTTTTTTGAACAATTCAAACCCATATCTACCCATTTTAACAACTTTAGCTGCAGAGCATCCATGTTTTTATTTTAGGCCAAAATATATTTAAATATGAAATTAATATCCTAAGGAATTTAAAATTAATAATGATTTGGATTGTTAGGAATTTTGGAGTCAACAAATTTTGCCCTTACAATTATGTTGTATTATAAGCAACCCCTCTCATGTTTAAGAAAATTGAGCTTCACTTTGCATCTCAAGTAGCGATACGTATGTATGTATACCTAATGGAACGGCGGAGTTGCGGATTGTCATATAATGTTATACGTATTGTAAGCGAGCATAATTAAATGCACATAGACAGATCAAGCTGAATCAATATCGATAATTATCAAAAATCTTCTGCCCGCGATCCCCCGGATCGACGAGAGAGGTTCCCGTCTGTGGCCCAATCTCTAACTAATAATATAATAATAAAGCCCCAT
>JAQGAK010001256.1:0-36600 GCA_034696945.1 Lipothrix lubbocki | reverse complement strand
TCATTCAAAATATGCGAATAGGTTTGCCTAGAGTATGGACCAACAACGAGTGTACCAACCTTAACGGGATGTACAAACTCTGGAAAAACTACAACAAAACAACAGAATGCCCGAAATGCAAATACGAAATAGAAGACCTGTACCACATCATGGTCGAATGCAAAGCATACGAAGATATTAGGAACAAAACCATCCCTAATCTGCAATTCCCGCAGGGAAGAAATGTGAGTGAACTCTTCCAAACCTATGAAAATCTGTACGAAATTTATACATACTGGACAAAAGCCATCAGAAGGAGGAAGGGTGTAAGTGAAGACTCTCGATAAACAGGACGATACCCGAAACAAACACTTCGGGCACAGAACACACCAAATCTTCGCCTGAAGGAAATACTTTCGATAAACACAACTAGTTACCCGAAGCAAACACTTCGGGGAGAGAGAACACCAACTGACTGATTTCAAAGACAAACAAATTACCTATCTATCTAAAGTGTACACAATATTCGCTTAAGTACGTGCAAACGCACGTCCCGAGATGCCGTATCCTTCCTGAAGACCTTAAGGAGTCAACGGGTTGCGGGTACTTCTACGATGGAGTCTCGGTCAAGAATTCATAGTGCACTTTTTGTGATAATAATTAATCAAATTTCCTAAACTACCCATATAACCTGTCAAGTTCATATAACCTAAATAGCTATGTATGTACATGTAAATGAACCGATTGTAAGGGCTTATGCTAAATCGATCGTAATAAATCCATTATTATTATATATTTATTTGAGCTTTTATGTTGCACTTATTACGAGATTATTTCGGATTTATTTTGTACTGAATTTAATTTATTTTATATTCAATATAATTTATTTAGAGTTTATTTTGATTTATTTTTATATCTTATTTTAATCTTTTACTCCAGGTTTAGATCCTGCTTTACCAGGATTCCTCACCGGTGCAGTTGTTGGACGATACATGAGAGAAACCGACGGGAAATATGTCGACGTTTACCACACGGATGCCGGTCGCCTGGGCACAATCCGCAACCTTGGTCTTGTAAATTTTTGGATAAATGGAGGAGTCGCGCAGCCCCAATGCATCCCAAAGAGCCCAACTGATATCGCTTACATGCTTCCCGGTACGTATAAACATAATGGATTATTTCTGCATACACATTATATTAAGTAATGCTAAACAACAACATTTATTTTAAACAATACAATATTCCATGCAGGATCCTGTAGCCATGCCGCAGTCTACAAATATTTTTCCAGGCCCATCATTCTCCCTGATGATTTCAAAAATACTTGTACATATGGCCAAATAAATTCATTTATTTCGGACAAATGCGTGGGTTGTGGGACGTTCGGGGAGAACTTGAATGTGGCGTAAGATTTTTCACAAAATTTTAACGTTGCAAAAATCTCTATTGTCTTAACTTATTGCGTTAACGATTTTCCGGAAATTTCACGGGAAAATCTGTTTTTTTTGCAGTGACGTTGGCGTTTTCCTTGTTTTCAGCACAAGCACTACTATCTACAATGTAAAACAATCCTCAGATTGCAGATAAAAAATTGTTTAAAGTTAAAAGTTTTAATAATTTGAACCTGCACAACGAATTTCTAAAAATTTGAAAAATAAACACGGATAAAAATTCAAACAAATAATTTGGATTTATTTTCACAATGCACAAATTAATGACTAAAATATTATTACTACTGATTACAGTAGATACATTATTGATCATTTAAATTAGCTCTCATATCGTTGATCTTTACCTGGCTGCCAACATTTACTTTACCTATTTTTATGATTTTGGAATTTTCACAAGATATCAATAAGAATTTTGTTTTATAATTCACTAGTTTTATTTATTACAAAATATATGCTTTATTATTGAATATATTTTGTATTCAAGCATTTATTGACGGTTCACTGCAGAAATGCAAATTTGGATGAAATTCATTTATTTATTCATTTTGATAAAAGTAATAGCTCTTAGTTTTCCAATAAACCGGACTGACTTCCGCCTGAAAAATGAGCAATCACCGCGAATAAATATTAGCATTTCAGAAGAAAAATTTAAATAATGAGTAAAATATTATTGCCTAATGACAACATCAAGCAATATTATTCACGATTATAAATAACGTGCTAGCGTTTTCATTCCGAAGTTACGTTCAGAATCGCAATATTTATTAATAAACAATTCAATCCTTTATAAAAATGAAGAACCCGACGGAAGGCAAATTAAACCACATCCGTTTCCTTGACAAACGCGCGTTGTCTCAAATTACATTTACTCTTTTAAAGGACCGAAAAAAATGTGCTCATTAAATTCAGTGCAAATTCGCTTGTACAATGCAGTCGAAAATCCGAACTGGCAAGAGGATAAGATTATTATATCCTTTCCGAAAAAACAACGCTTGTAATTGTACATCGTAAAATCATTGTGAAAATGTCTCGAAAATGCCTGGCGTTTATATGCTTTGCATTAACTTTTTATTCGACTGTAATAAATGCTGAATCTTCGGCCAAGGATGTTGGGCAGAGGAATGCATCAGAAGGTAAATATAATTTCGAGATAATAATAATGTTTAAAATTAAGAAAGTTCCAGAAATATTAAATTATTTTAATTTTTGAATTCCTTTTCATTTTAATTACCATAGAAATTGAAAATGAAATTATCGTCCGGAACGACGAGAACGTCTGCAACACAGGATTTTCAGAAATAATAACGTTCTTTAATTCGATAAACAATACTTTACGTGAAATGGATGAAAGAATGGCAAAGATGGAGTCTGAATTGGGGAAAATTAAGAAGGTGGAAATCACGCCTGGTAAATATTATTTCTAATAATTATACTTACGTACTTGCCATTATATTATAAAAATCCGGAATTCATTATAATTGTAACCAGTTTTGGTTCTTGTAAATATTTTTAAAGTGTAAACAAAAATAAATTCAATGTTTAGACGCCGATTCAAGCGGACTGGCTGTCCTACATCAGTATTACAATTCGCAATCGGGCGACCATTTTTACACAATCAGCGATGGTTTGCAGGCGGAGTTAGGTAAAGATATTTTTTTCATAATAATTAAATAATTTTAAAACAAAATGAATACATTCACGAATAATTTTTATAAATTAAATGTAATTCTGAAATTTTGTTTTTCAATGAGCCAAGTTATGTATTTATAAATATTTGTTTTAGCAAAAATCAATTACGCATACGAAGGGCGTGTCGGCCAGGTCTTTAAATCTCCCACAACCGGAACTCTTGCTCTTCATCGATACTACAACTCTAAAAATGGGGACCACTTTTACACAACCAATTGGAATGAGCTTGGGGGTGGGAAGGGAGATTACAAATACGAAAACATGGAGGGGTTTATTTTCGAAGGGCCAACCACTGGGGCTATTCCGCTTTATCGCTACTACAAACCCTCCACCGGAGACCATTACTACACTTCCAGTTGGAATGCATTGAAAGAGGGGAAATATGACTACCGCTTAGAAAGTATCCAGGGTTATGTGTTTCCTTAGATTTAGATAATAATTATTATTGTTATTATCTTAATTTAATGCTAATAACCTATAATAATAATCTGTGAAATCCTAATGAGCTTCATTAAGATCAACCATATGAATTACCGACTAGTTTATCGGAATTGACCTTGACAAATACATGTATTATATTAAAATATAAACTATATAGATATATTATGCAGAAATGGTTTCAATAGAATTCGGCATAAATTTAAAAAAAATAAAATTGACATGATTTGGTATTAGGCATTTAATACAGTCGCACATTTTGATTGTTTTCCAAACACTGCAGCAATCATCGAGTATTAAAACCGAATATTTTCTTCGACAATTTTTATTATTTTTCCAAGTTACACGTACGCACAATCTGTTTACGGCTATGCTAAAAGGCTTTGCATAATTAAAAACAAATAATAAGAACAACATGAGAGAGTCTGAAATTAAATATTAATGAGCTATTTCAGAGTTTGATTGACTTATTGTGATTTCATTAACGCCACATACTTTTGTACCGCTCGAAATTTTTCACTATCGTATTTAGTATGACTTAAATATTTTCTTTAGTAATCGTGTCGAAGGATTTGCACATACAAATTTTGAGCTGTAATTGAGTAGTTTGTACAGAATCGATACCAGCAGAAGTTTTCCTTGTTATATGAATTGGATATTTTTTTATAATCATGAATTATTTATTCGTAATTTTGGTGATCATCGTCAACGCCCATGTAATTTTTACACATCACGGGGCAAACGACGGGTATTTTTATTCTTAATTTTTTGACTCTTGATTTTTATTTTTTAGATTACTTCAATATTACAGAAGATCAGCGATATTTTTGTTGGAGCTAAATTCTATTTTGATATTTTCAAATATTTTACTGGTCAAACGTAATAATTATTTTAGCATATAAGGAGCCCCTTTATTTATTTTTTTTAAATTATCGTAGTCTACAGCTGAATAATTCCGTTTTTATTTACAGCTCTCCAAAACAATTTTGGACCAATGAGACATGCATATGGAAGAATGATTTCCAAAATCGGGGACAAGATGTTGCAACGTCTAATAATAATCATCCTTCCGAAGACAGCGTAATTTTAAATCCGAATAACATCAACTTTGCCGCCATAAGTGCAGCTGCGCTCCTCTACTCAAAAGCGTCGTTCGTGCAATCTAGAAATACCCGGTTCCCATCATTTAGCACTACCATCACTATGTCCGCCCGAATAATTTTTCCAGCACTTTTCCCTCCAGCCGTTGGACAATATGGAAATGGAGCTCTAGGAGTAAAAGACACCGGAATATGGCTCACATGCTTCTTTACTTTTAATTACTCACCCCTTTGCCCGACTGCTAAGCGTGGGACAAATGGGAAATAAAGTGTTGGCAATAATGAAACCCAGAAGGAATAAAAACTTTTAAATGAAAATAGTTTTCTAAATTACTTAACTCTAATATACAATTTTTAAACAAATAAATAAAATAATTATTAATAATAATAAAAATTATACATGTTTCAGCGTTAAAACAATCAAAATTGGCAAATATTATTTTTTTTATAAAATAATGTTTAATTAAATATTAATAATTATATTAAAAATTAATTATTAATAAAAATTTTATAAATAAAATATTGAATTTGTTTACAATAACAGTTACACAAATTACTTTAATTCTTACACTCTGAAAACATTAGAAGTATTGTATTTAAAGGATATTGAACGTCTTGAATCGTGAGAAAATCATTTCAAGAGAAAAACAAATTATTCAAAAAAAAAACTTTAAACCAATAAAAAATGATCTTTAAAGCATCATGCTTTACACGCTTTAACAAAGATGCCAAATACAAATAACATGAAAAACATACAGGGAATAATAAGCAATGAACAGGCGCAGCTCATTTTCTCACTCCCATAGCTCAAGTTTGTTAAAGAAAGAAGCTGTGATAGGAAAAAATCGCTCCCCTTTGTTACCGTGTAATTTCTTTGCCATCATGGCCTTCAATCTTACGATTAGCTCGATGAGACAGATTCGTGGATTTTTTTCCCTTTTGAGCTTCGTTATTATGCGCCCATGGCGAAATGTTTGGGTCTAATTCAATTCCATAATGTTTATGGAGAAAAAAGATTGGAATTCCAGAAAAACTTTTAACCACGCCCAAACAAATACATATTGGGTTGGATAGCTTTGAAGCAGTTCTTTGTAAGGAAATCCTGAAAGTTTTTGCTCACAAATTATTTGTCTAGGTAATAATTAATAAAAAAAAAGTGATACCGTTGGGAGTATAAATAGGCTCGGGAGGCTTTCTGGAGCATTCAGTAATTCCTGCCGAGTTCTAATAAACCTCACTTAATCTCGTACTCCAGAAGTGCAAAACTCCCAATCTTCAACATGTATAAGTTCTTGGTAAGATTTTCAAATATTTTTACAAATTGACTAAAGAAATTTAAAATTAATAAAATTTGCAAAATAAATTAACTTTCAATTTTTTCCCTTATTTATTTTTATTAAAATTGATTTGTTTTTCCAAGAAGAAATTGTATAAAATTTCTGTAATATAAAATAAATACAATAATATTTAATATAAATTAAATAAATATAATAATAAAATGTCCTCTATTATTGTCTCCAACAGTTTGTCCTTGCTTTGATCTTCGTCGCCGTCCAGGCCGGACTCCTTCCAGCCGTCTACACCTCCGTTGGACACCTTCCCTACTCCCACGGATGGACCGATGGCCCCAACAACGGAGTTGGCCCAGTCGTTGTCGCCGCTGGCCCAGCCCTCGGCTACGCTGGACTTCACCACATCTATTAAATATAGACCCAAGGATTTGATCTATTAAATCCGAAGTTGATGATTCGGCCCAATTTACCAAACTTTTACCATGATTTGACGTTCCTCTCTGAATAAAATTTTTTCTACATTTTTCAAAAATTTATGCAAAACCCAGAATTTACACTTTTTGTCATAACAACTGCATTCATATCATTCATATTCATAAAGCATTTGATCATTTTACTATGCTGTACATGTTGCTAACAACAGGACCAGCTTGAAAACATAAGCATTCGCATGACTGCATCGTTTTTGCATTAAAGACATAAAAGCCTATATTAAGGAAATAAATTTCCGTTTATTATTTTGAAATTTTCGGATTTAAAATATCATATTGGCAAAAATAACAGACCTACCATAATTTCGCTATCTTGGAATGAATAAGAGCAATAACAATGTAGGATTTTTAACATCATTCCGAACTTTACACGGGAATTTCCCAGGATTTCCCCACAAGTGTTTATATGTACAAATGTACGAGAAACTATATGTCGTTCGATCAATAGTTGATATGAGATGCTGTATACAAATATTGACCAGTAATGCTCAACTATTTAAGCTCAATATGAAATAACGGTCATTCACAAGATTAGGATACGCAAAATATGCGTTATCTTTATTGGACAATCGCGAACAATTGGAGTCTGAAGTAGTTGTTAGTTTTAATAATAATAATAATTATTATTCTATTTGTTTTGCTTCTGATAATGCTCGCGATAACAGAAATAAATGAAATAATATGGTTTCAATACACGTTGGATGATCAATATTATGTATATCTGTATGTCATAAATACGGTCAATTATGATTGCTACAGAGTTAGTTGCTCATATAACAAATTAATTTCCTCCCTGCTGCTAAAGGATTGTAAATTACAAGGATTTAATTAAAATTATTTATTATTTTCATTTATTTAATTTTTGATTTTTAAAATGAATTTTTTATTCTCAGTTGTCTTGCTTGTCATTTCCTTGGTAGTGCAAGGATACTCCGAATGTGAAGTGGGCAAGGTGGGAGGATTTCGTGGGAAATTATTGAACTTTTTGAACTAGTTGCTAGTTGCAAAATATTTTTTTAAATCTTACTCTATACTATAGGATTACCAATATAGTTCTTAATCATTAATACGTTTACTACTAATTATAAACAGGTTCCCTGTAAGGACACTGATCCGGAGGAATGTATCCCAGAAGAATGGGTCAGCTTAATTTGCATAATATTAATTAATTAAAAAATTAAAGAATATTAATAAAATTAATTTTGCAAACTATTATTTGTAATATTATTTATTTTAATTATCAAGGTGTGCGATCGCGAATACGTTGACTGCAGTAACGACTGGGATGAGACAGGCTGTCCATGTGAATTTGGCGAGGTATTAAACTCAAAATTGACGGACTAAATAATTAATTTAAATAAAAAGTATATTACTAATTTAAATAAAATTCATAACTTATTTACACATTTTGTTTGTTTCAGACTCTGTGTCCGAATAACTCGACGACATGTTATAAGGATTGGATGGTGAGATTTAATTTAATTCAATAATTTAATATATTAAGTCTAGTGCGAGTTTGTAAAATTCCCTAAATTATTTATAATTCCTATAATCAAACCTTGTATAATATAAAGCCTAATAATGACACCAAATCAATAAATAAATAAATTGCATTTAACATTATTAATTATGATTTGTTGTCATTCATGGCGGATTAAATTAAAATCATGACTTTCCCCTATTAATTTAGCTTTGCGATTACAATTGGGACTGTGAGGACGGTTTTGATGAAGACGGCTGCCCTCCTTGTCCGGGGGTAAGTGAATAATAATTTTTGGCCCAATGCAAGAATTTTTTTAAAAATCTTAGAAATTCTAATTTGTGTCTTGAAATAATTGCTTTACAACATATTAATTTAGAAAACTTAACAAAAAACTAAATAAAAAATATCATTGTTTCCATTGTAGTTCATGTGCAGCGATCATCAATGTAAATCCACTGCGGTTGTAAGTGTTTAAATAAATTTAATTCTCTTGCATTAAATCCATTCCTATACAAATATACATTATTTGCATTTTCTCCCTTAGCTTATTTACATCCAATAACAATTTTTGTTTTGTCAATATTTTTTTTAGATATGCAATGGATACGCTGATTGTCCCGAGGGGGAAGATGAAACGTCATGTGTTCCTTGTGCGGGGGTAAAATAATTTTTTGCAAGGATTGACAGCAAAATAATTAAAAAATATATTTAATTATCGCTGCGCATTTACGCTTGTTACTTGTTACATTATTGCTATTTTCATATTTGTTGTAGTTTGAATGTTCCGATGGCTCGTGTATTCCTGGCACTTGGGTAAATTTCATTAATTTATTTGAATTAAAATAAGCTCACCTATTGTAACTTTAAGAATTCTAGAATTTAAATGTTTTTCTTATAAATTCTATAATCTTTTAATTAAAATAATAATTGTTTTATAACTTAAAATTGTTACGTAAATGAGAATGAGAGATCCTTAATCTTAATCATTATGTAATCATGGAATTTTGTATTGAATTCAGAAATGTGATCAAGTAAAACACTGTTCCAACGACGAAGATTGGGATGAATGTCCCTGTCAGGAATGGCAGGTACGTAGCAAATGTTATGGTTATGTCCGTTGTTAAAATTTTAAAGGATACATTAATGGTTTTAATATAATTTTGATAATTATTTTTATATTTAATATGTGAGCGAGCCCCCAGGGCTCTTAATCACGGTATATATCATATATAAATACATGATTGTAATCATATATTTAATAATACAATTTCTGACTGCAGTTCAAGTGCACAAATGGATTATGTATTCTTGACTACTACATTTGCGATGGTGATAATGATTGTGGTAAGAAATATTTTCGAATGTAATTTCGTTTAGTTATAGTATAATTAGTTTACGATACAAATTCAATAATTAATTCATAATTTCGTTACATGTATGTCATATGATTCCATTTTCAGGTGATATGAGCGACGAGATGAATTGCACCAGTACCATTAAACCTTTGTTCACAAAGACCCACCCCAACAGACTTTTACACTAAAATAAGTCTTTTGTCATTTAAGTATTCAACTATCCGGGTAACTCCAAAACGGTTCGATCGATTCGGCTCAACTTCAAACTCATCCAGCCCTATGCCTACAGATTATGTATACGACATTTCAGCAAAATCGGTCGAGCGGTTTTGTAATTATCGTGTATACAGACATTCAGGGTTACAGAAGTAACAAACTTATATAAGGGGCGCTAGCGCTGTCCCTCAAAATGATTAAAAATTATTTAATAAAATTTTAATAAAAAATGTATAAAATAAATGGTTACAAAGCAACAACAATGGTCAAGGTACAAGTTGATAACGTTTTTGTTCAAATAAATAAAATATTTTTTTAATTAAATAATCCAATAAATTCTTGGATAAAAGCAAAAATATGCTTTTCTAATGGAATAATATAGGTGCTTCGTTTGTTTAACTGAACTTTAAAACGATTTTTAGCACTTTTAAATGCGTTGCTAACAGCACAACAGGGTTTCATACGAAGATCAATCATATAAAATATACAGTCTGTTGTGGTTTAATAGCAATTGGCCAGGTAGAGGAAGAGACAAAACGGGCAAGTTCATCTATATATTTATTATTTCCAGGAACATAAATATATATTGTTTCACATAATTGGAAGCAGTAAGGTCGTAACATACATGTATGTAGACATGTTGTGTTGGGCTAGGATTTTATATATAAGGATCAATTTAATTTAGTTACCTCCATCGAGCACATTATATGTTAACTCGGTTACCCAAGACCTTGGCTGCCAACTGTCACGGACGTCAATAGTATGCACAGTGTATGGAAGAGCCCCTCGTTGACAAATTGGTACTACACGTGCATCATTATATTGGCTGCTTAATTTGTCGACAAATGTTGATACAAATTTTTTAAGTTGGAACAGCAGCTTTTTTTAATCAAATAGGAGAGATAAATAGCTTGTGAATTTACTTTTCAATAGCATTCATTGAAGTTCCTGGGTTGTAGGACGAGAATATCTTTAGAACAGGATAATCTGTGGAATTGTACTGAAGTAACGTTGCTAAAGTCAAGTGAGATCCCGTTGCTAATCTTCTAAAGATGGCCAAGCTATTTTGTATCGCCGCTTTGGTCATAATTGCTATTGCAAGGTCCGACGCTTGTGGAGACTCTTGCGGAGATTCTTGTTGTGGTATGAATACATTTGGTTTTACAAATTAAATAATTCTTACAATATTTATTATTAGTCGATTCGATTCAGTTGATCCTGTAACTTTAACAAAATGATTTATTGCATTCAGCTCTTACTAATGTTTTAACATTTATATTAGATTGTGTTGATCCAACGGTTCCCCTAAATCGCTGGTCAAATGCCATTACTGGCGACAATTTGTATACGATCGACGATAGTTCGGCCAAACAAACGGAACTAAGTAAGTTTCAATACAGCATGTAATGTAGTTGCTAAAACAGGTGCTTATAATCAGGATTACTGTGGAGCATCGCTATATCGTGCCGCTTTATAAGGACACACTACTCCTTAAAACGGCTGCAGTTTGTTTTCAATACAAATAAGTTTACACAAAAAGTCACATATTTAGTCAAAATTTTGACTTGTATAAGGGCACTTCTTTATAACAGTCATATTTTACCTGCTTTGCTTACTAAGTGTGCCGTTATAAAGAGTTTCCACAATATGAACTATATTTTCGTCTTTTAATAGCAAACGATGGCTATACGCGGGATGGTACTGCTGGCAATGTTTTCGCATCCGCCATTGCCGGAACCGTGCCCTTGTTCCACTACTTCGACGGCGTGGACAATTTTTATACAACGAATATAACTGAGCTGCTGGGCGGGAAAGGGGGATACAGCTTTATAGGAATCGAGGCCTACATTTACCCAAACACTACGTCTGACACCGTCCCCCTGTACCGCTACTACAACCCTTGCAATGGAGATAACTTGTACACCATTGATTTCACGGAATTGGGAAGTGGCGGGAATGGATACAAGTTAAAAGGCGTGGCGGGCTACGTGCTTGCCATGCCTCAAGAACGTAAGCATACATACATTCTAAAGATTCTTTTTTTAATAAAAATTTTGTAAAATTTAAATATATCTAACATTTAAACATAGGAAACATTTCTCTGTAATCCTTTTTTTTGCTATAAATTAAAATTTGGTGCTGGTAATGAAATATTTACAGAAGAACAAACCACTACCGCCCTCTATCACTGGTTCTACGATGGGCGTAAAGACGACCTCTACACTATCGACAATAGCGCTGCTGCTAGACAGAGAATCAGTAAATTTTCAAAATAAAACTCATCTAAATACTAAACAATGGTATGCATTAAATATTCTAAAGCTTGCGAAATTATTCGTAGTCCAAAGAGGTTACGTTGAAGGAGTCCCGAAAATCGTTGGTTATTGCTACCCAGAACCCACATGTGGGACCGTGCCGCTCTATTACTACTACAACTGTGACCTGCGAGATAGTTTCTATACCACAAACTACTATGGAGAATATGGGCCCGGACAAGACGGCTACGAAATAATGGGGATCACATGCTACATTTACCCAAATGCTACTGATAATACGGTCCCACTCCACCGCTACTACAGCGATGTGGACACGAACCATCGATACAATACCGACAATTTGGTCGCGCTAGATGGCACTTATGCATATCAACTGATTGCGGGCTACATATTCAAGAATGAGTTTGATAACGAGAATCGATGCTGCTCTATAAATGAGAATTCGCCGACATTTTAAATGTTTGAGGGTTCAGGGATAAATTTGAATTTAAACAAATTAAAGCATAAAATAAAGTCAAACATAATGTAACTATATGTAGGTTTTTCATTTACTACATGCATGTTACCTAGACGGGTAACTAGGCATGTTCACCATAGAATTAGATTGCTAAATCATTGCTAAAGGATAAATATGCTTTGACATTGCTTGGCAATAGCAGCACTATATAACTTATACTTCCCGCCGGTAGAATATGGCATGATTTTACCATGCTCTATAAAAACATGGATTTGGAAAGTACGTAATGCTGGTAAATAATTATAAGAATTCCCAAATCATTAAATCACTAAATAATACAAGTCGGCTCTGCCTATTAAACGCTGTCACTAATGAAAACCAAAAACCAATGTATCAAGGGTAATCAGATTCTAGGGTTCGGACTTCGGCTTCGGTCCTCTTATATTCAATGTTATATTACAATGTTTCATTTTGAGGATTTTATATAACATCTACCTTTATTCGTGCTTCCAATAACATTTTTCATTAACAGTATCCATTATGCTATCTTGGCTTACGTGGTTTCACAACAATATTTTATTCACAATGTATCGAAGTGCGAGCTTTACCCATCGCCAGGCAAAGAATTTTTTCATTAAGTTCACACTATAGAATTAATTTTTTATTCATACAAAAGAATGTTAAGCTAAACTCGGCTGTCATAACTTAGTGAAGCGTGGGTTCCATAAATGCCCACACGTTGTATGTCCTAATTACATATTCTATGTGTTCCAAGTATTGCCTTATGTTTTGTTGGAATGGGTTGGTGAATTTGGTCATCTTGTTTTTTAAATAATCAATGGGTCTTGTGGCTAAAGGGATGAATAATTTATTCTAGTCCTTTGATCTAGTCAGTTGGTCTTAAACAGCACACACATTTACTCTTGGTCAGTTGTCGGTGTAATTTAGAATCTCCTAGCACAATGCCTCAAAGTACGGGGCTCGTACGGCCATTTAAAAAATTTATCAAAACTGGTCACCTTCTAAACGTTCTACCGTACGATTGGGACGATGCGACGGATAAAATGATCTTAAGCAAATCTATCTGGCGGAGAGCAGTTCATGCTTCATTACTTATCTACATCCTTTTCCAAGGATTGTATTCCATATGGGTAGTAGATAGAGAATTAAACAATCCGACTCTTGACACGCCATTATTTCGGCTCATTGTACATCATGGGACTCGTCAAATCGCTAATTTCTTTCAGGCCTTTACAGTTCTGCAAGGAGAGCGGATACCAAGCTACGTGAATAAGTTCTTCAGTATGAAAGCGTACTTTCAAGGTAAAACGTTTTTGAAGCTCTATAAAAATACTATGTACAAACTAAATATCGACATATTTTGACATTTATTGTCTTTCTACGAATTTCAGAACGTCTACCAGGAACACCGGCTATTCAACGGAAAATAAAAAGTCTGAATAAAACCATTTGGGGATTTTTCATTCTTGCATTGGCTCAGCCCGTCCCAACAGCGATAGCGTTTATTCGAGAGAATGGGAATCCCCGCTATTGGCAGTCGTTAGCAATTCCAAAGGGCATTTATCCGTATTTGATCCCTCTGATTGCAGTGGAAGAATATGTGGTGACGGCGTGTGGCCTAATTGGAGCGGAAATAATTTGCATAATTTGCATTACGTCTGTCACCCTGAGCAAAATATGGCTTGCTCAGATAGGGTTAGACAATTTTATGAATTTTAAAATTTATAATGAATTATATAGCAGGAAAGAAACGTTGTGGTTTGTGAAATCTGATAGTTTTTTAATTTCAGCGATTACAGTAAAAAAATTTTTTGTTAATTCTAGACAAGTGGAGGCCAAAAAGACCACACGATTGGCCTACCGGACGCTTCAACTGATAAACTTGTACTTCAATCAATTAATTGGATCAGTCCTATCTTTTATGGTGCTTGCTGGAATAATTGTGCAAGTGCTGTTGAATTCGGGAACAATTATGTTTGCACCCGATACACCATTCCCGGAAAAGTTTATGTTTCCCATTGGTTCCCTTGTTCTATTTTATGGACAGAATCTGCTAATAGGAACAGCTGGGACGATTCGTGAAGATTCGATTGAACTCATCAAACGGCTCAAATTAACCAGGGATAAAGAACAAAAGGTGCTAATAAATTCTTACAGACCAGTACGAATAGAAGCTGTTGGACTGCCTATAAAGAAAAGCACCTTTATGTCACAAATGCAGCATGTTAACGATTACACCGTTACAGTATTATTGATGTTTTGAATTAAATTATTATTAAAAATTTTGCGTACCACAAACTCGTATCAGAAGCTCAAAAAGTATTTAAGAAAAATCCACAAATTTGTACCTCGTGAATGAGTAATGAGTTGTAACACTGGAACTAATAATAAAGTGATAATTAAATTGTTCATTATTATGCATGGATTATGATGCAAAACTTAACCGTTAAATGCTCGTTTTAATTCAAGTCATGATACATCAAGTTCTAATTTAATGAATGAAGTTAATTTTCAGAGCATTGAAACCGTGATCGCTATTTAGAGAGTCGGTTTTAATAAACAGGACCGTTATAGTGAGCATTCACAGTACATGGCATTTTTGCTTCTTGTGGCTATCTGATTGGCGCAAGTGTAGCTAAAATTCCTTCACCGAAAACCTCCTTAAGACCTATCTGAAAGAGTTGGAAAAGCGTGTAATGGATATAAAAGCGAATAATTTTAGTGATTTATAGTGGTCTCTTATAAGGAGAGTTCCCTGTAATTAGTGGAGGAAGTAAGTTCTTGACATTATTTTCTAACATCGAAAATCCCCGTTCCGATCACCCACGTCAGTGGAATATCATTAGCTCTTAAGTATTACATACTTAAGTGTATAAGCCCCCCATTCTCATTTATCGTATCCGTTATTTAGCTATTAATAAATAAATTCAAGTGTCCATTACATACGTAATATACGGTTGTTTACAATATAAGAACTATACGCGTAACCATTGTCATCGTAAATCAAATCCACACAAACACAAAACCAGAAATTTCTAGTTGATTTTACAGGTGTAAACTTTACTTCTCAAGTTCTACAAACTTACAAAAATGATAACTCGCTTTATTACTGTCAATCAATTAATGGTCAGTTGTGTTGATTATCATTATGTTGGATAATTACTACTTTACAATTTTCGCTTTGGCCGAGCATGTTATTCTTGACAGCTGATAAGTCAGATGAGGAGACAGGGCAAAAAGTGTTAACCAATTCATGCGGAACAACACAAGCTCTTAAAATACATTGGGTGAAGTGGAACTTTCACTGATAACAATAAGCCTTATCATTTTGACGAAACAAAAATCATATACGTATGTATTCTGTAAATCACAGCCGGGAGTGAAGCTGAATTAATATTTTCTTTTAATTAAAAAATATTTCCATACGTAGTAAAGTTTTGCTAGCTGATCTGACTTTTGTCTTCTTCCAGCTGTGAATACTAGGATTAATTTTTAATTAATCTAATTTTTTTATATAATTTTATATTTATATGATTTTACACAATTAGACTTATTGCAACATGAAGCTTCTTTGCTTTTTTGCGGTGCTTTCCCTGGTGGCGCGAGGGAACTCGCAATGTGGGGAAGGAAAAGTATTGGATTTAATTTAATTGATAATACTGTACATTTTATTTACTTTCAAAGGAAACCTTTATCATAATAGACGCAGCATTTAAATTGCTAATGGTAATTCATTGTTAAGTAATAAAAGAAATAGTATTTTTAATATTGGTAATAATAATATTTACAGGTTCTTTGCGAGGGAACTCTTCGGGAATGCATCCCCGAAAACTATGTAATTCTTTGTTTGTTTTAATTTTAATAATTAAGTGTTACTAATAATTTACTATCATTATAATCTAATATTTCATTATATTTCATTAGATTTCAATACTGACAAATTCATTACTTTGTAATTTAATTGTTAGATCTGTGACGGCATCCATAAAGACTGCAGCAATGATTGGGACGAATCAGACTGTCCTTGTCCTTGGGGTTCGGTAATTACTTTCGAGAAAAATTGTTCTCTCTAATTTTTAACTTGAGTTCCAGTTTTCATGTTCGGGAAAGTAAAATAATTAGAAATTTTGAATTTCAGAGCCAATGCCCCAATGCCACCAAATGTTTTGAGGAATCTGATGTAAATTTAATCTTATTATTTTCTACTTTTTACAACAAATTTTAGACAATACCATTAACTTAATACTAATTTAACATTTGTATACAATTGTAGCTGTGCAATTATAGTTGGGACTGTCCCGACGGTTATGATGAAGTCGGTTGCCCTCCTTGTCCAAGCGTAAGCTCACAGTGTAAACTCATACAGTGGAAACTCTTTATAACGGCGCACTCTAAAATTTTGGCCGTTATTAAGAAATACTCTTATAAGGGTCAAAATTTCATTTAAATATATTTTCGCAGCAGAAAAATTGATGCCGTTGTAGGAAGTGTGCTCCTATAAAGAAGACCGTTATAGCGAGTCTCCGCTTTAGTCAATATTATGTAGTTAACTTGTGCACAAATAAATTCCGACTAATAATTTCATTTCTTAGCTATTGATTGCTCTATAAATTTTAGCATTGAAAAATGTGAGTAAATTTTAAAATCAATATTGGTCCTAATTTAGTTTTTGTGTGAAGACGGACAGTGCATTCCTAACGACTGGGTGAGTTTTAAGATTAGTTCGCTCACATTCGAAGATTTTAAATGTATATTAAATTGTTTATTCTTTTACACAAATTTGTATACTTATGGATTATTTATGTTATTTCTATTACTTCCATAATTGATTTTAATTTTCCATAGGTTTGCGATTTCGATTTAGATTGTAAGAGTGGTGAGGATGAGAGAGGCTGTCCACCTTGTGAAGGAGTAAGTTTTTTGTTATAATCGTAAAAAATATTTCGCCATGTATTAACACTTTTTTTTGAAATACTTAAATAAAATAGATAGTGCTCATTGAAGAATTCAGAAGTAACGTTAATTCAAAAAATTTGTCATATTTATGTATATCATAATAATTATTTTCGAAAAACTTATTTATCAGTGCAGCTATAAAATCAAATATTTAATATAATAATACAGATATTGATCAATATTTTATTTTTCGATTTAGTTTATTTGTGACGATGGCCGATGCATCCCTGGAAGCTATGTAAGTTTAAGCTTTTTTTCCTCGGTTTCCGCACGAAATTCCTGTAATAACCTTTTTACTAATTTCAATATTAGATGTATGAAACTATAATAAATTCCTAGTATCTATTATTTATGGATTATTTTCCAGCTTATGAGTGTATACAAACTTTTTCTAATTTTATTCTGAAGGTTTGCGATGGCCAGGAGGACTGTTTTGGTGGGGAAGACGAGAAGCAGGAATGTCCGCCTTGCGAAGAAGTAATTTTTGGGGATTTGAAATTGAAAATAATTAAATAATAAGTAAAAATTGCAGGAAGTTTTTTCTATTAAAATGATTCTATTGTACATTTAAGCATGCGTATCATCACATTTTAAATTCTAATTTAATTTTAGAATAATTTAATTATTATTTTAATTTACAATTAATTTTCCCTTTTAGTTTACATGCGACGATGGAAAATGCATCCCTAATGATTTAGTAAGTCGTCAATTTATTTCCTGCTTAAATCTAATTGGAATTTATTTGTTACAAATTTCATTTGGACATTTATTGTACCGTTTATGCGTATATTTTAATTTTTTTTATTGTCGCTATTTCTTGTGCGATTTAGGTTTGTGACATGGAGGAAGATTGTCTTGGGGGTGAAGATGAGCGGCAAAACTGCAGTTGTGATGAAGGCGTACGTGAAGCAAATGAAATTATAAAAATATATTTTAAATCAGTTTAAATTATTTTCCGGGTTATTATAAAATCTCACAAAATAATTTTTTCCCAATTTAGTTTACATGCGACGATGGCAGCTGCATCTCAAAATATTTCGTAAGTTCTATTTTCTCGAATGAGCATTTAGAACATATTTATTTAAATGACATTTTCTCTATACCGACTTATTCAAGAACTAATTTTTTTCTCTCTTCTTTCTTTTTTGTCTGTTTATAGGTTTGTAATAAGATCCGCGATTGTCCTAATGGTGAAGATGAGTTGCAAAACTGTCCCTGTGAAGATGGCGTAAGTAGAAAATTTAAAAGCTGAAAAATGTACGTAACGTGTATAATGCGGCTCTAATTATGTGCGAAGCTAGTTCAGTTCTTTTTGTATGTATAGTTCCGATGCCTTAATGGAATATGTATATTTAGACATTGGGAATGCGACGGAACGGATGACTGTGGTACTTATACAAAATATTATTTTTTAATGAAATAAATTGATTTCACTATATTTGATTTCACAAGCAAGTAAACTTTACAAGAATAATTTATTTAATTTGAATATTTTCTAATTTCTTTCCCCATCATCAGGAGATAACAGCGATGAAATGAACTGCAACGCGACAACGCCGTCAGAATCCTTTCCACAAGTGAAATTATCTCATCTTTGGAGGCCTGACCATGGAGTTGTGGTCAAACCGATTGAAAAGAATGTTGCCACTGTCGACAAGAAGAAACACACCAAAAATGGGATTTCAGGGCGTAGAATTATGTCGAAAAAATGATATACACATGCTATACGTGCTGTCAAGTTATTATTCTGAATTTATTATTAAATTATTTTAATGGATAAAATATAAATGAAAAATATATCCATACATGATTCAATTTAGCATCTTCAATAAACTATAGGTACATATTTAAATACATACTAATTCATATTATTAAATACGAAAAGAAAATCGCTGGAAATTACTAGCTTACTCTAGCTATGTATAGTACATAACTGGACATACCCTGGAGTTTGCATAATGTAAACATTAATATTATGAATTTTTATACAACACGTTTGTCCATATAGCTGTGAATAAAATGCTAGAATTTTATTTTCCGGACATCAATCAAATCCTGACAACGGGATAAATGTACCTATGTATATACTAAATGTAGTACTTGAAAATTGAAAATGAAGGGCTTACCGTTAAGAACTTATCAAATGGAAAGATAACTTGATTCATTCCCAATCAATTTATGTCAAAAGCTGTGTCAATGCTAAATTCGACAGCAAAGTCTAATTACTTTGTTTTCATTTGATAAAATTTACAAATCAATACAAAGATCAATATTCGATTCGCTGAATTCGAAGGTGTGATAAATAGTCAAATCCTAAATCCTATTTTCAAAGTTGACTTATTGACTTGCAAACTTCCCCTTGTCTTTTTTAAGCTGAAGAGATTTTTTTTAATTTTTTTTATTTTATTCAAATAATAACAATTATTACAACATGAAACTTCTATACTTAATGTTCCTACTACTTTCCCTTGCGACGCAGGGCTATTCGCAATGTCAAGACGGAGAAGTACATTTAATTCTTTTTATTTATTTATTTATTTGATTTACATTTTACGGAAAACTTTAAATTTTTAATGTTTTTAGAATTTAATCATTTTTATACATAATTGGTTTTATTAAAAGATATATGTATTATTAATCAGAACTTTTGTTTTTGCAGGTCCTCTGTGAAGGAACTGTTGACGAATGTATCCCCGAAAGCTTTGTAATTTTCTGCTTTTTAATTTGAATAAATTATTGCAAAGATTTTCTGTATTATTAGTACACATACATACACCCTTCTATTTTCCTTTGAGTATTACCATTTCCATTTCGATAATATCTAAATTTTAAGGTTTGCGACGGCGTCTATCTTGATTGCAGTAACGACTGGGATGAGACTGGCTGCCCTTGTCCCCCAGAAGCGGTAAATAGATCTTTCGACACCAATTCTTGAAATATTCTTTATAAAAATATCAAGGAGATCAAAAATAAATCATAGGGAATAGAACTTTTTCTATTCCCTGATTCTTTGGAATACATATAGTCAAGAACAATTATTCCAATAATTCATCTGAACAAGAAAATATTTTTTCGATGTTTGTTAATATGAAGGTGAAATAATACGACACATTTGTTGGGCTTTCTGTATTTCAGACTCTATGCCCTAATACAACAGATGAGTGCTTTTACAACTGGCATGTAAGTTAAATTTCATACCTTTTTTGTCTTTACGAGTTGACATTCCACATATTTGTATATTTTTAAAAAAAATCAAATATACATACACATAGGTGTGCGACTTTGATTGGGACTGTCCTGATGGTTTTGATGAAATCGGTTGCCCTCCATGTACAGGCGTAAGTTGACAGAGCTATGGCTTGTCAAAAACATTCTTTTGACTCGCTACTTAATTTCTTATCTATTTTTTAGTGATTTCTTGTATTATAATGACTTTGATTCGATAGAATGCAATAGTAATGAATTTTTAAATCCATTGTTGTTTCTAATTAGATGATGTGTGACGACCAAAGGAAATGCGTACCTACGGAAAAGGTAGCACAATTTGTTTGTTCATACTCTGTATACATTAATTGATTCAAAATCTGAAAAGAATTTTAATGTTTTAAATTCCTTGATCTCATGTATTTATTAAATTATATGTAGCTATTTAGAATATTGTTTTTTCATTTATGGTCCATATAATTTCCGCTTAGATTTGCGATTTCCATTATGATTGCAAAGATCATGAAGACGAGAACCAGAACTGTCCTCCTTGTGAAGGAGTAAGTTATTTTTATACACAAAGCAAACAATATCATAAATGTAATCTATAACTTACGAATTATTTATGCTTCCACTATTATTAATCCACACAACTATTTTATCTTCCATTGTAGTTTAGATGTGATGATGGCAAATGCATCGATGAAAGCAAAGTAAGTTTATATGCATTATAATAATTATAAGGAGAATTTATAGTATTACTTTAAATTTTATTTTCTAAAATAATAATTTTTATTCTCAAGGTGTGCGATGGCCACTTTGACTGTCGGACTTTGGAGGACGAGAGAGCACACTGTTATTGTGAGTATGAAGGGGTAAGTGTGAAATAAATATATGGGTTAGTTATTGGCAATTTGCCGATCAATTTTCAAATTTTGAATGGGCAACAAAATAATACCATTAAATTTAATTGATTATTTTATTATAATTCAAAAAATATACTTTATTCTATTTTAGTTCACATGCAACGATGGAGTCTGCATTCCATTTGACTGGGTAGGTTGCTAATATTTTCAAAATATCTCTGTAAACCTGATCAGTTACTACGTAATTTTCTTCATGGATTTATCCTGATTTTTTTCCTTCCTCGATTTTTTGCGATTTAGGTTTGTGATAGAATCGAAGATTGTGACGGGGGTGAAGATGAGCAACAGAACTGTCCATGCGATGACGCTCGAGAAGTAAGTATAAAACATTCGAGAGCCTAATGTTTTGGTCTGACTGCAGGTTCTTAATTATAAGAAGACACATATTTGAATCCATAATGAAAATAGAAAATGTACATAATGTAATGTTGTTCAACAGTTTACATGTCAAAATGGAAATTGTATTCGTAAAAACTATCACTGTGATGGCAAGGATGACTGCGGTAAGTTCAAAATTCTTTACATATATATGAGATAAATAAAATGTACGAAGGAAATTGTTGTAAAAAATCTCTTGAATATAATTAATTAAATTTAAAAAAATCATTATTTTAAAAATTAACTTTGCTGTACATTTTGTGACGATTGTTGCTCAGGGGATAACAGCGATGAAGTAAACTGCACGGTATCTAAACCATTGGAACCCATTCCATTTGTGAATTTATCTTATTCCCGTAAACATGGCCAACGAGCCAAAAGAGTCCCACCGACACGAAAACAAATTAAAAAGGCTACTAGTGTCGAGAAGAAAAGAAGACTGCTAAAAACTACCAACTTGGGTTCACGGCGCGAGCGCTGGATGAAACCGTCTTTGCATTGAAAAGCGGTGTGGTTGGTGTGTACAATAATATTGAGGGATGCGATTTATGACTTGATTTATTTATTAGCGTATGTGTATTATCTACAGTAGCATAGTATGTAACATCTTTACCATCAGCTAGTAAAAATTGTACCATTTTTACAGTAATTAAACACGAACAGAAATGTTTTTATTCGTATCATTTATTCAATTTATTTTTTTCCAAACCAATGCCGCTCTTTCAAGTTTGAAAATAAAACATCGCAACTTCGTTTTTTGATTCACTGTTGGGAAAGTTTGAAAAAAGCAGAATTGATTCTCTACATTACCACATTACAAACTCTAGCTTTAAGCTCGTGCTCTGCACGGCAAAAAAACTCCGATTTGTCGTTAAATGTATGCCGCCAAATTTTAAAAACGTTAGAGAGATTTATCGAGAATATAGGTGGAGGGGTAGCTGCAAACCCGGGAAAAACAGTGGCGAAACACATTAAAATAAAATAATGCAATTCACAATCATCGCCCATTCATATTTGCATACGATGGACATTGCTTAACGGAATCTACATATATGGCTTTATTGGCAACATCGACTGATCCTGATAATAAAATTATCATCATTTGATAATTTCTTTATAATTTTCGTGTTTGTCGAACTTATCACCCATCAGTGTTAATTGATAAAGCTAAACAACATAACAACATAGATTAAACAAACACACACACTTCATATGAATTTGGATTTAATTTTTGTACGAATTTGGAAATTCTGCTGTAAGATTTGATATCGTATTATATTTATGAAACCAAAACCAGACAATAAATTTGTGCATTTAGGATTAGTGTAATTTATTTGTTTTCACATGATAAACTCGTCTATAGGAAAAACCTACACAATACTAAATTTGGTGATTTCTAAAGCGGTATAAATATATAGCCATGTCTTATTTCCAAAACAGTTCTAGATTTGCAGACGTGCGATTTAGGGGGTGTGAAGAACTTTGAATATCTTTTATACAATTTCAATATGAAATTTTGTTTTTTAATTTTGCTGTGTTCTTTGGTGACTCAAGGATATTCATCGCAGTGTAAAGTGGGGGAGGTATTCGATAAATATATAAATAAATACAATTATAAAATTAAAGTTTCAAATTTTAGAATAGTTTTATATACTAATTGTAATGTATTTTTCAATTTTCTCCAGAAATCTTCTAGAAATATAAAAATCTAAATATTTTAAAATTATAGGTTCTCTGTGAAGGAACTGCTAATGAATGTATCCCCGAAAGCTATGTACTTTTCTGCTTTGTTTTTCATGTACTTTTATTCCTTTTGACATATGTACAAGAAGCATTTATTTTCATTAATAATTTTCAAAGGTCTGCGATGGCATCTACAAGGACTGCAGTAATACCTGGGATGAGACTGACTGTCTTTGTGATTTCGGAAGGGTAAAATACAATTTCATAGGAACTCAAAATAAGATTCAACTATTTTAAACGACAATGTTTGAGAAAGGAAACTATATAAGTTTCTTACTCCTTCCAGATCCAGTGCCCCAATTCCACACTGTGCATTTGGGAGTCAGATGTAAATTTTATTTTATTTATTTCTACAATTTTACACACCGCGTTTGGACATTTAAATTATTATTTCTGCGTATAAATATTGTAGAAATGCGATTACGAATCTGACTGTCCCGGGGGCTCGGATGAAGTCGGCTGCCCACCTTGTCCAGAGGTAAGAGAGTATTTAACTTTCTTAATCTTTTCCTTTCCCACACTTTCGATTATTTACTACCGAGTTCTTTTTCATTTAATCATTTTACTGTAAAATTGTTAAAATAATGTTATATAAAATGATTTGCAAAATATTTTTTGGTTCCAATTTAGTTTACTTGTGACGATGGAAACTGCATTCCGCAGAAATACGTAAGACTTTATGTGTATTTAAGTGTATTTCGAAGAATTTGAAACTATTTGCTTGTAATAATTTATAGGATTTATTTTAAATTCTCTATAGGTTTGCGATGGTGATTTAGATTGTAAAGATGGTGAAGATGAGGGTCCACATTGTCCTCCTTGTAAAGGAGTAAGTTTTTGTAATTGATATTAATCGTCAATATCCACCATGTAATATGAATGTTGTAGTATGAAAAATATAAGAAAAATATAAGTATAAAAATAAAAACTCATTTCATAATTATTTTTGCATTATTGCAAATATAAATATGGCGACTTAAATTTCCATTTAGTTTACTTGTGACGATGGCCGATGTATCCCTGAACGTTATGTAAGTTTAAATTTAGTTTCTTTTTCAAACAAGAAATGTTTGTGTTAATAACGAAAATATAAAATTTTCATTACCTATGTATTATGTAAACATTTTCAATATTATACTATCTGAAGGTTTGCGATGGCTACCTTGACTGTCATGGTGGCGAGGATGAGAGGCAGGATTGTGCACCTTGCGAACATGTAATTTGTGGAGATTTGAAATAGAAAATACATATAAATTAAAATACATTGTGAGAAAATAAATACTGGAAAAGTAGTTTTTTCAATATATTTCACAAATTAAGTAATTATATAATGTAATACAGTTATACGTATAAGCATTAGAAATCTAAAGCGACAAATTAATCGGATACATTTTTAAACAATTAACTTGTTTTTATTTTTTTAGTTTACATGCGACGATGGGAGTTGCATCCCTGATGACTACGTAAGTGAATTAATATAATTCCCTGCTTGATTTGATGAAAGAAAATTATCGTTTCCGTTAAAATTTCCGCATCCAAAACTACATACCTGATACGTATGTGTGTTTTCCAGATTTGCGATAAGTACGAAGATTGCAGCCATGGTGAAGATGAGCGACAAAATTGTACTTGTGACGGCGTACGTAAAACCTTGTAGAGTTGAAATAATTATTTTAAATGCCTTGCTATTTTGCATTCTTATGTCAGAGAATAATAATTTTGACGTTATTAATTATTTAAATGGTAATTCAATTTTCCTATACAGTTCCAATGCCTCAACGGAAAATGTATTATTAAATACTGGTACTGCGATGGTGACAATGACTGTGGTAAGTTCACATGATTGTTGAAGAAAATTGTAAAATCATTGTCATGTCTTCATTTAATTTATTTACTATTAAATTAAATTAATTCATTAAATATTTTCTGATTCTGACATTTTCCAATTAAGGCGATAACAGCGATGAAACGAATTGCATGAATTTGACCAGACCATTGAAAGTCATCCCTTTTGTGAAACCCCGTTCAATAGGCAATCATGGAGTAATGACCCGCCAAATTCAAAAACAAATACAAAAGAAGGCAGCAAGTGCCGGTGCCGGGAAACAAAGACCGCCTTTGAATTTTAAAAAAGTACGCTCCGTTCGCGGGCGTAGGGTGAAAATATGATCGTACTTAACACCGATTGGTCGTTATGTTGGATTATGTATGGCGCGAAAAAAAGCTTTACAGAGATTTTAGTGTGAATATAGGTGAGGATTGAAACCTGTTCTTGTTGTAAGTTGTAAAATTGTATGGAGAGACGTTAATCAATTACTCCCATTGCAATCCTTCATTCAAAGTGTTGTTACTTCAATGAGTTTGGTAAGATATGATGCAGAAATGAAATATCATGTTATTATTAATTATGAATCAAGTGTAGCTTATTTTGTATTTAAAATCCAACAGAAGTTTGTAACATTTCATATCTTTTTATTTTTCGATTTTGAATCATGATTAAAATGGAAAAATCTATGTATGTATGCATCCATATTAATCCTTTGCATACACCGGCATATTAACACTAACCTTCCCAGATATAGTTGCATGTTATAATTCAAGGCAAACAAATGCACGAAGGTGATGCTCAACTGCGGAAATTTACAGAATATATGAGACAGACTTTTATAGTTTATGCAAAATAAATTATCATTTAAAACAATTCAGGATAAGAGTGCATAATTCAGCACGTGGAAATTGTAGAGGATGGGCTTAGGACGCGCCGTACCACAAAGTACCAACTTCAAATTCCGCTATAGATGCAGAATGTGCTAAAGCCGGAAGGTTAAATTATCGACTCGAACAGCACTACCAATTCGGTTGCAGCGTTTGGCATTGTATGCAATCGGATTTGGTACGTTTTTGAATGATGTACATAAAATGGATTTTAGTACATTGTGTAAATTACCAGGATAAGATATTAGTGATGAGATATTTCGCTGTCAATTTATACCTCGAAGGCCGTGTTCCATCTCATGTCTTTTATGCCTTTGTCTAACTAAACGAACAGATGTCGTTAAACATTGTTGCTAAATCATCGGGATTTTAGGTTCTGATATTAGACATACATGTAGACTTTTCCTGGAAACAGTTCTCTAGACCTTGGTTGTCAACAGTCGTGGACGTCAATGGTATGTAGATTATGTGAAACTGTTTCATATTGATAAATTGTTACTCCACGAGGAACATTATTAAATGTTTAACTTTAATGTTTCCACATCTGCTCTACACTTTCTGCACTTCAAGACCAGAATAAATTTGCGATTAAACGGTCCATATAAGGCGGAAGCATCAACAATTGGATTATTATTCCAAATATAGCCCTAAAGAATCCTCGGGCTAATCAATCTACTCCAAAAACACAGTTAAAATAAAAAAAACTACCGCCAATTGAAAATGGCGATGCTATTTCTAATCTCCTCTTTGGTCCTTGTGGCTTCTTTTGGCTTGGACCCTGTCGAAAGTTCTTGTTGTGGTAAGCAACTTTATGTACTCGTTGAAATATGTTACCCTCAAATTGATTAACTTCAATTAAGTTAAGCTGTGAATTAAACTAGAATTTTTTATTTATACTTATTTCTTTCCTTATATGCATTTTATTGTAAAGGAATTATTTAACGAATAGTTTTTCATTTGCAGAGGAATGTCTTGAAGATACGGTGCCTCTTTACCGGTATCACATACCCAATGGCGACCATCTGTATACGGTGGACAACAGCGCGGGAATGCAAACGGCACTACGTAATGCTATGAACATAAATATTTTTTTTAATATTTAAAAATGGTAAATTAGGTTGAATTAAACACTCGTATATTCTCGTTTGTTTAGAGGGCAAGGGATACGTCTACGAGAAAATTGCTGCCTACGTTTTTACCACTCCTGCCGCCGGCGCAGTTGCCCTTTACAATTTTTACAATGGCAAGGATGACCTTTACACAACGGACCTATATGAGTATCTTGACGGTAAAGGGGGATACAAGATCGTGGGCATAACGGCGTACATTTACCCCGGCCCCATGCCCTGCGCTGTCCCAATATACAGTTATTACAACCCATGCAAAGTGGATAGCTTCTACACTATAGACTTTGACGAGTTGAAAGGTGGGGCGTCTGGTTGGACCTTGACGGGTATTGCGGGTTATGCGTATGCAGCGCCTCAGACCAGTAAGTTTATAGTTTAAACCATAATACCATTTATGTTTAGAATGGTTGAACCATAATAATCTAAATCTTTCAGAAATGCTTTAAACCAGTTATTAGAATTTTAAGAAAAACTCTCAAAATATTCTTGGTTTTATTTCCAGAAAAGCGCACCACAGTACCACTCTATCATTGGTATAGCACAAGCAGAATCGACGATCTGTACACAATAGATAATAGCGGCACTAACGTAGCTGCATTGAGTAAAAATTAAAATTTTCATACAAAGCTTATTTATTTTTTCAACTCCAAGAACATAATAATTAATTACAATTTGATTCGACGATTTTATTTTTAGCGACAGACACTTACACGCAACAAAGTCCATTCATTATTGGCTACTGCTACCCTAACCCCGTGACTGGAACCATGCCGCTGTATTATTACTACAGTGAAGCTCAACAGGATAGCTTCTATACAACCAATTTCTATGGAGAACTAGGGCCAGGACCGCAGGAGGGGTACATAATTAAAGGGATCACGTGCTACATCTACCCGAACGCTACCGACAACACCGTACCACTCCAGCGGTACTATAAATATTTGCCGGAGGGTAACCACGTATACAACACTGATCCACTGGTTGACATACTAGGTGTTTATAATTACGAATTAATTGCGGGTTACATTTTTGAAAACGCGGATGACAACGCTGGGGAATGCTGCAAATAATTTTTCGGAATTTATTAATTAACTTTCTGCTTATTAATTTGAGTACAATAAATAATAATAATAAAATCAGAGTAAAATACATTTTTTGTACATTATTAGTTATTGCGTAATTTCCTTTATGTGCATAACCTTAGTCGTTAAGCTGTCCAGGTGTAATCCTTTAAACTAGTCAAGTTGCATCGAAACGATTGGCTTTATTACGTTCATTTTAGCAATAAGCTCTTACAATCGGTCACATACATATTCATCGCACATGTTGTAAATACAAAACTAATAAGAAATTACATTAAAAATTCAGTCCACAATAAAAAGAATTTTCCAAAATTACTAATTCTAAAATAAAAATACAGATAAAAATACAAATCTAAATGTAAGTCAGAAAGCCGCAAAATTTAACCGTTATAAGCAAGTGCTCTTTTAAGAGTCGAAATTGCATACACATTCATTTCTACGGCAAAAAAAAACTGACCGTTATAAGAAGTTTGCCATTATAAAGAGGGCCGTTATAACGAATATCCACTGTATATATAGACAACCCGGACTCTCTCTACAAGAAACCTTCGTATCAGAGCTCTCTTTAGGAGATCTTTTGGGTCGGCATGTCATGCATTTCGCTAATTGAGGTGCAGGTTGGATTATCTCCATTTTCTTTAAATTCAGGATGGGTTATCGACCATCATTTTACTGCAAAGTGCGTTAACGCATGTTAAAAGCATTTAAATATCAAGCATACGTCTTAACGTATATAAAATTAATACTATATTTAATAAGAACATTATAATTATTTCTTGTATGTAGCCCACCTTGCATTTAACAAATATGGAGATAACCTCCCTTGCACCGCAAGTAGGGATATAGTCAGAAATGTACATAAAGCGCTCTCTCGATAAAAGAATGCCTTTCAACGAGATTTTAGGGATTTCTACTGTCTCCCTACCTTCCATCTATTGGCAAATTTTCCAAATTATATACTCTTGGAAACATTTAAAAAATGATTTTTCTCAGCTGTTTGGCATGATTTCTATATTTACGGTGACAATTAAAGATCATCTACCTCAGAATCAAGTGAAAGTCTTGCTCTTACCAACCTTTAGAAACTAATTCTTTGGCATTTTCATTAAAATTGTAAATGTTTACATCAGCATTCAAACGAACGGGAAAAAATTAGTATGTATTTAATTCTGCTGGTTCATAGGAAGACTCACTAAAAAGCTTCTAGGAAACAGGAACTCGCGTGTTCTGTATGAAACCTTACATACATCATGTATATATAATAATTTACTTGGATGAATGTTAAATTTATTATAGTTAGCAGGAGTTTAAATATAGGAAAAGTACTTATATTTGCACACCTGGTTGACAGTGAGTTGGGGCTGTGTGCAAACTTAATGCTTTCTTTGTTTTTATATAAGTCTACATTGGGTTTAAAATGTTGCTAAATGTAAATATTTTAAATCCCACATATGTAAGGTTTATTAAAATAGAATATTTAATTTCTGGTGTAATGCTTATGAACCAGTTTTTAAACTGACGATAATTTCACATATAATGAAGTATTTCTATTATTTGAATTAAAACAATTATTATAGTTAAAAATTTTGTTTTAAACAAATACGATATTTAACAACGCAGAAATAGGTAGTACTGATTCAGTGGAATACATTTCCCGATAATTTACCAACTATTTCCTGTTCCAACAGTGTGGCTCAATTTCAGCCACACTGTTAGAACAGGAAATATTTAATCGGTTACCTAGACCTTGGCTGTCAACTATTATGGATGTCAATGGTATGCACTGTTTGTAAAAGAGTCTGCCGATGACAAATGGTCCCTCCACGTGGAACATTAAACAGGCGGTATTAGGTTTGTCACCAAGGGCAATGCAAAATTTAGAATCCTTCAACAACAGTTTAATTGCTTCACCGAAAGGAGTTATAAGACCCAAGCATTTCCCTTTCCACTATCATACCTAAACGTCTCCTCGATCTAATTGAGGACGTGCTGATTCAGTCTAAAAAACATTCAACATTGCAAAATTACCCACCATCTTAAGATGGCGAAACTATTTCTAATCTGTTCTTTGGTCCTCCTTGCCGCCATTAGCTGGGACGCCACAGTAAACGCATGCTGTGGTATGCGATTTTCTTTTATTTTAACTTAAACATATTTATTTTACTAAATTTTGTTTAAATTGTAGTTTTTAAAATTATTTTATATAGCTTGTAATTATTACAACTGTATTGTTGAATGTATGGTCATTACTTTTAAAGATCAATGTCTGGACCCGACGGCGCCCCTTTATCGATATTTCGATCCCATCACGGGCGACCACTACTATACACTAGTAATGGGTGATACGCGTAAGTAACAAGTCTAGTGATAAGTTAATTTATTTATGGATTTAACCAGCATTTTTAAATTATTTTTAATGTTTTTTAATTTCAGCGTCCCAAGGTTTAAACGACGAGGGAGTTGCTGGCTATGTTTTCGCCACTGCTGCCGATGGCACTGTACCTTTTTACCTTTATTTCAATGGCGTGGACCATTTCTATACGACGGACATAGATGATCAACTCGGCGGTCAAGATGGCTACACGTTCATCGGGATTGCGGCCTACATTTATCCAAAGTCAATGTGCGGCACCATCCCGCTGTACCTTTATTACAACGCTTGCAGTCAAGATCACTTTTACACAACAAATTTGGCTGAACTGGGAGCCGGGATGAGTGGTTACAAGTTTTTGGGCGTTGCGGGCTACGTTTATCCTGATGCGCAGGGGGGTAAGCTGGCGTATTTTATATAATAATTTCCATTTAATTATTACGGAAATTATTCAATCTAAGGCTTTGAAATTATATATTTCTAATCAATTCTAATGGAAATACTTGCAGATGACCCCAACATTTTCGCACTGCGTGAATACTACAGTCCTTCAAGAGAAGACAGTTTATTATCAATCGAAACTGACCCAGCAAGAATAACCGCGTTGGGTAAATTAATCTTTTTAAATAAATAAGCCGTTTCAATTTACGGGAGCAGTAGTTCCATATAATGTTACTAGCTTTAAGCCCGTGCTCCGCACGGGAAAAACGCGCTGATAGGTCGTTATGTTTGTCACGTGAAAGAGATTCAAGCTGTATCTGGGAACGCAGACAGAGATTTTAGCGCAACATACAGAAGGATGATTGCCAAGATGAATAAATTGATTTCGTGTTTTTAGGTGATGGAACTTATACAGGAATCCCAAGTGTCCCTCTTGGCTATTGCTTCAAAGATCCCGCCTGTGGAACCATGCCGCTGTTTAATTATTACAGTGACACCCAGGAAGACAATTTCTACACAACTAATTACTATGGAGAACTGGGCCCAGGAAGTAAAGGCTATATAATACAAGGAATCACATGCTACATTTACCCCAACGCTACTGACAATACCGTTGCGCTTCATCGTTACTACAGTGGTTCAGCCGGCGACCACTACTATGACATCGACCCTTTGGTATCCGAGTTTGGGAGTGCAGACATTTATGATTACGAGTTGATTGCGGGTTACATATTGAAAAACATGAATGGTAATGGGAATTGCTGTGGTTCGAAATTTGGCTGTAATAAGTAATTATATCAGTTGATCTTTACTGTTCGATTTGAAATAAAATGAATTGTTATTCTGATAATATGAAGATCAAGTATATAAATTATTGCTGTTATCAGTATAATTTGCAAACAAGTAAAGTGTAAAAACACTCAAATTGTGAAGACGTCTAGAAGAGTTTACGGTACAGTATTTTGTACTTGTAGTGCACTACACTGATACGGTAAACAAATTCAATAATTTTGTAAAAACTCATTTACCATTTTTTCGCAAAAATTTTTTAGTTCTTTTCATTTTTAAACAAACATTAGTATGCATCTTCAATGTTAATTTGCTATCCATATCCCAATGTTTGATCTTCAATACTACTTAGTTCCCATTAACCTCCCACGATAAAAATATTTAGACGTCGTAATGTTGCAGTTTCTAATTAGTATGCAAAATTTCAGCGCAGTTGAATTAGCGCGTGACCCACAAAATGCCTCTATGTTAATGAACGGTAATTATGAAGGAATATTATTGTTAGCGACTGGCTCAAAATTTTGTTTATTTTTCTTAATTATTCAAATACTATAGGGGTTTATGAGATGAAAAATATCATTAGTGCCCCTTCATGTGACATCCATTTTCAGACCCTCAACATCCAAATGCGTTTGGCTTTTATCCTAGAATATTACTTTTCGACTGTCGGGTAAACGCATAGTGGATGCTTTTTAAGGCAGCAGCTATTTCAAATGTTTGCAACTTTGAAAAGCTGTTAGTTTGAAGTTAAAAAAGCGCCTTCACAAAAGCTCACTAAAAATCTCATAGTTTTGCCCACATTGCTTACCGTATTGTTTCGACGTAGATTTGTGTAATTTTAAAAAAGCTAACACGAAAAGAATTTAAATCCTCCACTTTTGATGGAAGCCCAGAAAAGGTCACAATAGTATGATCAATTATTTTTAAATCTTATTAATAATCTTTATTAAATATTTTTTGATTTACAATTTAGCAATGGTTTCTTGACTTCAATCTAATTCGACAGATTCTATAAAAAAATGGCCGACAATGGCAATAATTTTTTTGTAAAATTGCGCTATAATAATACAAATTAATGGTCACACATGTTTGAAGAACTTAAAACTATCAAATTAAAGGTCTTAACTATATTAATAAAAACAATTATTAAGATGCGTTTTTTAAGAATCGCATTTTTCATTACAAAATAATTTGAAACTAATTTAATCCATTTTAGTTTTCAACCGTGATTCGTAAATTCAGTTCCTTCCCCCGAAATCTGCTGTGGCAATTGTTAAAAATAAAAGTGTATATTCCACTTTCACAAACTAACGAACCCTCCTCCATGCGCTCATTCCCGTCAATTTTCTTCTCCGGAACGACGACCTCATTATTGAAAAGAATGGTAAATTTGATATCATGAGCTTGAAGGGATACAGACCATTGAAGTGTGCAGCCCGACTCAGTTATTGTTACTTTATGTTCGTGTTGTTTGCCAGCTGCGACAGTCAACGATTCATAATGAGCGCCATTAACTTCCGGGCAACAAAGGGAAGATTGACATTTCATCGTCCCGCCAAAGCGCGGGCAGAGTTGGTCTTCAGGAATTATTTCCAGTAGAGCTTGCTTCCATTTAGCAGAGTCTGTTCCTAATATCTGGAATTTATTCATCGTCGCGGTGGACATTAGGGGCTTTACGAGGTTGTACATCATCATTGTAACGTTGTTTGCTAATTTACAAGTCCAAATTGTATAATTTTTAATTTTTAGCCTTTCTAATATTTTTGAAAATAGTTTACTTATGTTAATTATTGAAATTTTAAATTACAAAGCAATTATTAGTACAAATATAAAAATGTTTTTTTCTCTATATAATTTGTGCAAAGCTGTAAAGCCTACCGTTTATAAATACAAATTTCTTCACCGTTTCCGGATAATTCGCCTCGAACACACGCAAATTATCCATGCTCATGTTGACGGCTGCAAGAACAAATTAAACTGTAAATAAATTCATTTGGAATAATTTTATTTTTTTTAAAATTCAAAATGCACGAACTAAGTTTTTTTGGCGATAAAATAATTCAATTAAAATAAAATTATTAACAATCTTAATCGATTTGGAAAATTATTATAGCTATAAATAAAAACTAACAAAGAGATAAAAAGTACTGTACAATTTATTTGAACAAACACAAAGTAAATTAAAATTTTGTAGCAGAAGTTAAAACTTTTATTTATTTTTGTAGTTAAAAGTAGGCTTAAACCAATTCTTTTTACCCCCTTTGGACATTAAAGTTGCAGTTGAGAATCCCTCCATGTCTAATATCAAAACAAACTGAGTGACGGGGTAATCATCTTTTGTAGTATTTTTTCGACATTTCTCCAGCATTTTCTCGTACAATTGGCTAGAAAAACTCATATAATCCTCTCGCAAGCCCAGCTGATAGATTCGTTTAAGGTCCATCGTGCCCAGGAAGGATGTTAAAACTACAAATTTAATAATTAATTAATTTACCCCATACATCATGCATGCTATATCTATATCTAAATAGACTTTCATTCTGGAATTTATTTGGTAGGGATTCAAATAATTGTATTAATAATGTATTTTTGGATCAAAAACTGTAAGCACTTACTTGGAGAATTATCCTTGTCCAGGCCTTCAAACTTGTTAGTGCATCTCATGGTAATATCCGAGGGGGCTGTCCAGGAGAGAAGACTGTCGATTTTATTTTCTGTTCTCCATGCTATTGACTACACAAACCATACTTTAAGCTTTAAAATGTAAATCAATAATTTTGTTAGAGCAATTTTACTGTCAAATTTCTCTATGTTATTACTTACCTTCCTTAACATGTCTTCCGCCTTGGCGAGATTATGATTTCGGGCTAAAAAAATGCATTAACAAATTATTGCATGAGATTTTAAAAGTTTGTTAAACCCCAAAACTGTAGAAAATCTTAGCTAATTAATAATATTGATAAAATAAAATACGGCATTAAATATTGTAGAGCAATATTTTCTTTTTAGTGGAAAATATTCAGTAGCAAACCTCGAATCCACCGCAACAAATCATGATCGCTGCTCTGTTCCGGCGTCAGCTCCAAATCATCGATGTTCTTTCTAAACTGGGAAAAAAATAACGTAAAAATTATTACAAAGGGAATAAATTTTTAGTGATGATTGAACTCTTACGATTCGCATAACAGGCATGATTTTATATGTACAAACAACAATAATTCCTTAATTATTAGGGAACATTTTCTTTATTTTCAATGATATTATTATTTTTTGAAAAAAATTATATTAGACTTACAAGCTTCAACAGCTTCAGTTCTTCCTCAGTTGGTCTCGCCATTTTAATACAAAATTTTCAACAAAATCCAATTTTCTTCTTTATTATCGTCTCACGTCAAACTGAACTCTCTCGCAATGGAATTTTGTACGTGTGAAAATTTGTCTTCTAGTTTCGCTTCCTTATCCTGATGAAATAGCTTTGACTGCAAATAAAAATTAATATTTTATAGAACTCCCTAACTAAATCAAACACTGCACAAAGAAATGAATCTACAAGCAAGGAAAAGTATAAAGTAAATAATAAAAGACAAATAAAATTCTTCTTACATAACTGCATACATACCCTTACACCTCACGGGTGCAAATCCTTGGCTTAATGAAGAAGTGAATGTCAGTCAGGCTGTAGTAAAATGCAAAAGTTCAATAAATATTAAATGTATACAATTATTACACTACCGTTTGTAAGTCATATAAATACAAATAAGCACCTTCAACTTTCAAAGTTGATGAAAATTTAAAGGTAAATATACTTATAAGTTCATGTAAATGAATATCTGTATATATATGAACTTCCAATTTAAAAATTCTTCGCCTACAAATTTTACCTTTGCTTACATTGTACCGCGTGCATGGGATTATCAAGGTCGCTAAACTTGCCGAGCAACTTTTTCGCTGCTCCTCTACTATACATTTCATAGTTCATCCCATTCGTGTGTTTTTACATATTTACCTTTTACTTACAAGTGCAGTCGTCACTATTATTTATTATTTTATTCCAATGATTCATTTATTGATGTTAAAGTGTGACATTTGTCAGCGTTAATTTTATTTTGTACTTTATGACATATGAAGGAACAACGCATATATATTTAATTAGCATGGTCTTGGACAAGCGGACGTGACTCATCAAAGGTCAGGAATTTGTTGTTACTGTCCGTTGAAGAATTTCATCGATGAGAAGTTCGCCTTGCAATTGATGTATCGTTTTGTATTTTATTAATTTTATTAGTATTTTATTTGTACATACAAGTAAAGCTTTTACTTCTGTTTAAATATTATGCTTTTCAATCGTTCTGTATAATATTATAGTAATATTAATTAATTCGAAATTTATGATATTAATAATAAAATTATTATCAACAATGAAATAATCATATTTATATAACTGACAATATGTCAATCAAATCCGAAGTGATTCTTGAAAATAATTATTTTACAATATTTATATTTTTATTAACTTGTTATTAAAAATGTCAATAATTAAAACCAGACATGGGAAGGATTAACTTTTATTTAATCCGGATTAACTATTGGGATTAGCCCATAAAATCGTAATTAATCCAG
>JAQGAK010001255.1:0-36634 GCA_034696945.1 Lipothrix lubbocki | reverse complement strand
TACAAAATAAATACAAAATAAATACAAAATAAATACAAAATAAATACAAAATAAATACAAAATAAATACAAAATCAACAACCGAACCCCAAAAAACTATAAATGCGGAGCAACCATAATCCGTACCTTGTAAGCCTTCAGTTATAAAATTGGAATAACTTACAACAATAATAATAATACGTAATAATTTTATTTAGTTTTAAATCTTCAACATTTACTAAATTCACGCCCCATAACCGCCAGATTAATTACATTGAATATCAAAATATTTAAAGCGTTACCTATTAAATGACCATTTAAATGATGACAAGCAACGTTGAAGTATATAATTATTAGTAATATTAAATTACTAAAAAATCCTAATAATAATTATAAGTCTTGTTTACTTATACAAGTATACGAATTAATTAATTACAATTAATGAACCATTATTAATAGGATATGAGCGAAATATAGAAGCAGGCGGATTTAAAAAATGACATTTCAACTGGAAATTTCAAGTTCCGCGCGACTCCAAAAATCATTCCTTGGCTTGAGCATACGAGCACTCTCTAATGTTTGGGAGTGGAACAAGTCCGGCCCATGTGGGCAAGAAACCGTCACATTCCACTCGGAGCGCCCAGCAATTCTCCTGCCTGCTGCTCGCCGCAATGGGAAAGGATGGCAATGCTGTGGAGCCATAAGGGAAACCGAGCAGATCAGACACAGTCGGCATCCGCAAGAGGATAATACAAGTCCTCCATCTTCAGAACTACGGCGTGCAAGTCGAATAGTTACAGCACTCACGACGGTAATCAAAATTTCATCTAAATTTTTACCATTTTTTCACACGTCTGCCCCTGATTTCCTCCCGAATTCCAATCCCGATTCCATTGCCCCCAACCGGGAATTATCCCCTGGTGGAATTTCCCCAACCCTAAAAAGTGATTTGCAAGTTGTAAATTAATTTTTGTGTGCATGGGCATATGGCCATACAAAGCGGCATGCCGATTCTCTGACTTTGTATGTAATATAAAAGAACGTGCCATGCTTCCTTTGGGAACCTTTTCTTATATATATTGAACTATACAAAAAATTTGTGACCTTTAATTGTATTTAATTTTTTGGTTGGTATTTCAAATTCAAGTAAATTTTTTAATGTATCGGATTTAATTATATGTATTGCAATTCCGGGATATTGATTCTTTAATTTAAGGATATACTTGGAATGGCAATATGTAGACAAAATAGTAGAAATATTGTTGGTAGTGAGAATGTAATTTAAAATAATTATTTTTATAATTTGGTATTTTTGTATATATTGTAGCAAAATGGTTGATACGAAGAAGCAAAAGACGAGTGTCAGAAGGAACCCCCTTCTGGCTCCCGGAATCCACCGCTTCGGAAGAAGCAAGATGTACCACAAGAAGGGTTTGTGGGCAAAGAGGAATATTAAGAATGCCAAGAAAGTGAGTAGAAATATTATTTTCATAATAATTTGTATTGCTGGAAGTGGGGGGGATGAGAAGAAGAAGCTGGAAGACGCTCTGAGATAGAGAGTTTTAAATAGAGATGTTTATACGGCACCTTGTTTCTGGGGGAAAGAAAATAAAAAAAGGAATAAAGATCCTTGTGAAGGAGATAAATCTTGGTAGTATTGAATGTAATTTAAAATTTATTTGTGTGTTTAGGTGGCGGAGAAGAAGCCCTTGACGGTGTCGAAGCCCGTGGGAGGAGAGAAGAACGGCAAGACCCGTTTAGTGACTAAGATCAAGTCCAAACGGTATTACCCTACTGCCAAGGCTAACTTACGTCAAGTTAAGAAACGAACCGGGATTGTCCGTCGTAATAAGTTGAGGGGGTCATTGGTTCCCGGAACTATTGTAATTCTTGTGGCTGGTCGCCATGCCGGCAAGCGAGCTGTTTTCCTCAAGCAACTCAGTTCCGGTCTTCTGCTCGTTAATGGTGAGCTCGTAACTGATGTCATTTAATAAAGATTGCTGGACAGTGTTTTGTATAGGGTCTGTGGCGTTTTTAACCAGATGTGGAAGTTTGTAACCTGTTGTTGTAATATGTAGGTCCATTTAAACTCAATGGCGTCCCACTCCGTCGGGTAAACCAACGTTATGTTATTGCCACGTCAACACGTTTGGATCTTTCCAAAGTTGCATTACCCGCAAACCTTAACGACGACTATTTCCGAAGAGACAAGAAGGCCGCCAGAAAGGCACGTAAGGATCAACAAGGAGATATCTATGCGGCTCCTAAGCAACAATACGTTGTCAGTGATGCCAGAAAGAAGGATCAGGTAAATTCTACATTAAAGATAAATCAAAATTAATTGTTAAAACAGTTGATTATACTTGAGAGGTTTCTTTGTAGAATCAGGATTATATTATTATTAGAATCTTATGGTTATTATAATAACATTTAATTCATTTTAACAGCCTGAAGTAGACAAGGCCGTTTTGGGCGTAGTGAAGGCTCACCCCGAGAAGAAACTTCTCCTTAAATATTTGGGCTCTCCCTTCAGTCTGGGATCTGGCCAATACCCACATAGAATGAAGTTCTAATTGATTTCAGAATAAAAATTCTTATGATTTTGAACTTCTATTAAAGTTTTTATTTCGGCGTCTGGAATTATTTGTCTTGGAGTATTTTGTCTTTAATTTTAGCAATCATTTCATTTACGTGACAACTCTTTCTTTCCATTTTCTCGGCGTAAACTCTCTTTCTTTGTCTCTGCTCATATCTTCTACATAATCCATAATTAAACATTAATATTCATGGATATGTATTCATATGGAATTATTACTATAATTACATTGGGACATGCGATTACTAAGTACACATTTAAACCCAAATCCTATGAATTATTTTTACATAGGTGCACTAATAGTAACGCGAAACTCAAGCATCGATCTGGGTGAAGCGTAATGATTGTTTCATCAATAAAAATAAGTAGAAACATCTAGCGTACCCAAGCAACCGAAATAAACTGCTGGAGTAAAACTGGAAAGGAATGTTGTTATAAACTTCTTTGAAGACTTGAGAAAGCGATTCAAAAAGTGTTATAATTAAGAAGATAGTGGCATAAACTATTCGTGGATGATGCAAAATAGCATAATATGCTTATATATGATTATATTATAATCATGTTTATAATTAATAATTTATTACAAGCATAAGATACTTGTAAAAAAACGTGAGTACCATAATATGGTATACTTGACTAAATTTCTTCCTCTCTTGCATTAACATTTTTTATATTACTCGATTAGATGTCTCTTATATTACTCGCGAACATTACGTGAATACCTATACATCCAGTTTATTGATCTATTTAAACAACGAACGAATATAATCACCCACGTTTCTACGGATACGGCCTGCCTGTATTTTGGTTGTAAAATCGATCACCAAATTTAGAAGAAATCTATTAAAATAAATATAACTTTTTAATCGTATTGATTTAAATAATAAAATAATGTAAAAAAAACAATGAAGACGTGTGTTTGTTGAGTTGAATGTTGAAGTGAGCTCTTCTTGTTGTGTGTCTGTTCTGTGTGTAAGGAATAAGAAGCTGTTGTTGTGTTATTTTCTCTTTGTTTCTTCCCTTGACGTTGATCGACGTATATAATCGGTTTTCGGCTTCTTCATCCCCTTGTTGTTCCACCCATACTTTGTAATTCCGCATGTAACAGTGTGCATTCAAATCTCATAATTCAATATTATTTCATTGTCAATTGTCATCGATTTGAATTTTTTTAACGTGGCTCAAACCTGAACTCTGAAGTGGTTCAATAATAACTTGTCAACATGTACTGCATTAATGCTTGCAATCTACCTTACAGCGATGTCAATAAGGTAGACATGAATTAATACGAGAACTGATTAAACATCTTTGGGAATTATTATAATTTTCAACTGAATGCAAGTTATTTAATACAAACAATAAAATTATGCGATCAACAGCTATCCCTAATTATAATTTTGAATTGCTGTAGATCGACCAAGGACCTCGAACAAGCACTTGCGGGTGGACCGCGGAGTGCCGCGGCGAGGGCTGGATTTCAAAGACGGATCGATGCACTCGCCCGGGCACGTCGTCCCTTCTGAGGACCCTTCCATGGCGTCACTGCTTGGTATCCAAGCCTCCTCAAACCTCCGCCTACACCGGCATGTCCAAGGAATACTGCATGTATGACAGTGGCTACGCTGGCGATGGATGTATCACCGAGCCTCTGAAATTCCCCAATTTGGTTACCGGATTTAATGTTAATTCTGCTCATGCCAGCCGAACAGCACTGTACACCAGGTTTGTAAACAAAGTTGATTTTGTACGTGTAGCACTTTTTTATTTGATCAATCTTCAGTTCTGTAAGATGGGTTTGTCTGCATGCATGAAAACATTTAATTTAATAACAAATCAGTTTGCCACGTAGGGTGAAATATTTTTTAATTACATCCTAATTTCTTAGATACTCACCGGCCGACTGGCAAGCTAACAATCAACAACTGTATTTGGGCTCGGACTGCTCTAGAAATACATCCGAATTAGTTCGAGCGGAGGCACTCCGCCTTGTCCGCGAAATGGATGATCGATCCAGTCGTGGTCAAACAGATTCCGGAAAGAAACTGGGTGAGCGGCTTAATGACATTAATTACTGGAAGCAGGAAATAATGCGGGAATTAGATCTGAACGTCCATGAAAGTCATAAATTACTGGAGACTCGTCAGTCTTTGGAGCGGATGATAAAGGAAATGGATGGACCGCTTCATATCGCTCAGGAGAACCTTTATGCTCGTGAGTCCCGGCAGGGTGTTGATTTGGTTCACGATGCAGCTGAGCAAGCTCTTCTCTGTGAAATTGAAACTCTCCGGAATTGGCAGCAGAAACTTTGTCAGCAGTTGGATGGCATCAATACTCAACTCGCACGGATGCGAGCTTCCCGACATGAGCTCGAACGAGATCTCATGAGGAAAGAACAAGCGTATCAAATCGACACTTCCGCCGCTCAGCTTAACAACAATACCAAGGATATTGCTTTTCATTCCGGTATCGAAAAGGTGTGTTTATTGAAATTAAAATTGTTGAAAGACATTTTCTTGGACGAAATTAAAGTTGAAAATAACGGCTATACTAAACTGTAAAGTTGGTACGTTTTTAGGTCGATCCAACCGTCAGCATTCCAGAAACTTGGGCTGGCTTTACTCAAGCCTTGATCAAGCGTTCCAAGGCCGAACGAACTTCACAAGTTCATTGCACGATCGATAATCTGTTGACCCAGGCAGCAAATGAGGCTTGGGCTGCTTGGAATAATTCCAACAATGGTAAACAATTTAATTTTAAAGTCATTTTCCAATTATTCCAACTTCATGATACAAAGTACAAATAATAATGTGTCTTTAAAAAGGTCTGAATGAAAAACTTTTAAGCTTTGATTCATCAGTTTAATAAAACAAAATATTACAGCATAGAGTCAATAATTAATAAAATGAATGTTTACAATTAGCATTGTCTCTACGTGTGGCTGAGCTGCTGGACGCCAAGAACAAAATAACTTGTCACTTGTCGAAGATGCAGCAGGAAATATATGACATGGAGAAGCACATGGACTTGATCCGCAAAGCTATTGAAGACAAAGCACCGGCTCTAAAGGTTGCCCAGACTCGACTGGAGAAACGAACCCACAGATCGGACATCGAATTGTGCCGAGATGATGCACATTTCCGAATTGTTCAAGAAGTTCAGGACATCAACGAAACTCTGGAACAGCTGCAGAGGAAACTGACCGAGGTGGAAGCCTCCCACCAGCAACTCCTGAAGACCAAGGGATGTCTTGAGCACGACTTGAAGATCAAGTCTAATTCATTGTTTGTTGACCGGGAGAAGTGCATGGGCCTGAGGAAGTCATTCCCGATTACGACGTTCGTCACACAGAGGCAAACGTGCTAAAAAATTAAATACTTCTTTAATGGAAAAAATTATCGTCGCATCGCCTTTCTTATCCCATTTTGAAAAGGTAGTGATCACGGAATCAACTTTAAGAATATAATAACAATATGAATAAATATTAATTCATCAGCCAGTCTCTTACATTGCTCCAATACTATATAGCATAACTAACAAATACCATTTTTATATTTCTTTTTTTATGTAATTGATTTAGAATAACCGTAATTAAAGTAACATTCAAAAAGGGGAAAATATGTAAACAACTTTCAAAATATATAAAAATAGAAATGTTCCAATGTTTGCTTTACATATACTTTGTTTCATAACATTGAACAAAAGCCATTAACATTTTTTTAATTTTGACACTCCTTCTGAGCAGAATAATTGTATAACAAGTCTCATGAATAACATTGCAGCAGTCTAGGAATATACAATTTTTAGTCAATTAACAAAATGTCAAAAATAATAAATGTAACCAAATATTGTGACCATCAACAAGTAATAAAAGTTCGATACAAAACTAACAACAAAGATGCAAACTTACTTTTATTACCGGCATTATTCTTTATTTTTTAATTAATTTGTGATTATTAAGCAATTTTATCAAACAATGGTTGTGGAAATATTTGTAGTGAAAATTGCACAAAATATTTCTAATTCCGAAAAATTGCAGTCAAATCTGAAGGTGATTAGGAAATTAGGATAGGAGAAACGAAATCGCACATGAGAAATTCAAATAACAATTTCCCGCCGATTAGCCAAGGCGGGAACAGTGCAACCTGCTTTATTAAATTAACGAAATAGTAAATCCTGGCAAAGTCGCAAAGTGGCCCGGCTTGTGAAACATGCAAGATATCCGACAAGCGTCAGGATGAGAAGAAATAACCGACAACGGAGGCAACAACTTTGTACTTGCGGAAGACCCTTAAAATTTTTGCCATGTTAATTAAATCTTAGCTATGTAAGTTTCATGTTAGTAACGGGTGCAAAAAGTTGTTGATTTTGGTAATTGTTTCGGGAACCACAGGAGTAATGACTAATGACACCAGAATTTTTGTTGTAGATGGATTTATGAGCCATGTATACCATACTTCAAAGAGAGATACAAGCTGGAAGAAATTGAGGTGATAGGATCGTTGATTGGAACCCGAGGAATCATTCCAAAAATGTTTGAAGATTTTCGGACGAGATTTATTATATCTATTGATATTAATAAAGAAATAGTGATAGCAACTATTCGTGGATCAGTGAAAATAGCCTATAATCATTGTTACAATATTTAATTGAAATAATTTTACAAGCATAAACCTTTTTAATATATTTTATTATTTATTATGTAATATTCAATGAATAAATTGTATTACTGTGTCGAACAGCAAACACCACAATGATGCCAGTGAAATAAATTTTCTTATCTCCTAAATAGTTTAATCAAATTGATTTTATATTGTACAACATTAGTGAAATATGTACTGTGTCGTAAGGCAAATACCACAGCGGTATCAGTGAAATAAAGTTTATTTTTTTCTCGCATATTATCATGCACAGTTTGCTCGTATTGGCGCGTGCTATCGGTGTACAGGATGGATTATTATCTAGTGTAATTTTAATGACCTAGGAATATTTTTTAAATCCGTCGATAGCTTCATACTCATCACCTAAACGAATATTTTTTGTCTTCTCAGAGTTCCAACGACAACGTTCCAAGTTCTCCTTTGGTCGCCTAAAAATAATAGTAACGTACAATAATGCCATAAAATATAGCAGCCCGGAGGATTAGACTTGTAACAAGTCACTTGTTATATACCTTTTGAAGGTACATTAGCCATTAGACAAGGATGATTCTGTTCAATGGATACAAGCTCAACAAAAGTACAATTCTCTAATCCATAACCATACATTGTGAATCATTAAAAATGACGTCGATTTTCAAAACGTCATGTTTACTCTACTGGCTGATTTGGGTAAAATAACATTAACTGATCTTGGTTGCATTGTCAAATAAAAATATACTAATGCAGCGCATACCCACATTACATGTAATTTCTCTATTTCCAGTTGAGCATCCTATCATTCCTAATCGCGATGGAATATTATCAAGATCGTTATTCGTATATGGGTCAGCATGATTATGCGAGGACATTAATGACGTCCGCCTGTATTATCGGGATAGTTTCTGCTTTGTTGGGTTGTTGTTGTACCAAGTTTGACGTCATGCACATATGTTGTGCAATATTGGTATATTTTATACCACGTTAAAAAAGAATATTGAATGTCTATAATACATCATTTTAATCTTTCTAATTTATTTATTCCAAAAGTATCTGAGCATAGCGTTTGTCGGGCTGTCCGTAACATGCATTCTCGTAGTAACTTCAGGGCCGTCTGTGCGAACGTACAGCGAAACAGAATTACTTCGCAAGGTCATTGAAGAATATAAACACACCAATAAAATTCCCTACAATCTATACCAAACTCAATTGTCCCGCAATTCTGTGAGTTTGAGAAATTTTTTGGTCATTTCGTAGTGTAAACGTACCAACAAGAAATAGTTACTATTAACTGCTGAACTGAATCGTTCATTATCTATAGAAATGCTGTGGAATAATTGGTTTTAAAGACTACCGAGCGTTCATGCTCAACGCTAGTGGTATCACAGAGGATGTCCCTGTTTCATGCTGTCGCCAGATTGCAGATAGTCAGGATGGTGAGCTGTACTGCCAAACCGATAAGGGGACACGTTTTTCACCAGCTGGCCTGTTCACAGGCAACATGTCTGATTTTCCGGTGAAACTTCCAAAGAATGAAACCGAGGCCTCCAAGGTGCTTAGAGAATTTTACGGCAGCCACATTCACTCTCCAAATTTCACAGATCCAAACTTAAAATTGCAAGTAGACGTGAAAAAAATACAAAACATTTATCATGTTGTAAGTTTTGTTGATCATGTATGAGGTTACTTTAACATATGAAATTTTTTTTGCTTACTATCCACAAGTTTATTTTATTGCAGGGATGCTACGACACTATTAAGAGAAGTACGAAAGACGTACATGATATTTATTTTTCCTTCGGCCTGACTCTTTTAGGATGCTCTGTCTTCATGGCAATACTCTTCGTACGAAATTGTTTGAAGGCTCGACAAGACCGACGGGAAAGACTGAAGGAAGTGCTCTTGAGTTCTGCACCAGAAGCACCGAAACTGTCTCTGATACCTGGAGATTTCACTGATGAAGAACAGCAACAAATATTACATGACTTGGCTTACATGAAGAAATCTCAAATGCCAGAAAAAGCGCCACCGCCACCACCAACTCTTGCCAACAGGCCAGATTATCAGGCAAGAACTTCGGTGGGTTCGACTGTCACCAATTTACCTCTTTTACCGAATCCTACAGCTCCTAAGAGAAGGTAAATATGAACGAGGTCAGTTAACGTGTTATGGTGGGTGGCAGACTAAAAATAGCATATCAACCCTACTTAATAATTCAATGAAAACTTATAAAAGAATATATATTTTTCGGTATGCAAAATTTGTATTTCCGATGACGTTTTGTCAGGCTGTCTTATTTTCATATACTCATAAAGATGATATAATCATCATTAAAATGTAACAAAGTACAAATAATAAAATTATTATTATGACTGACGTCCGGATCATGGAGGGCTTGAATGTTGGGCTGCATACGGCTCGTCTATAAGCTTGAAAGGTATACTGCTACCTGGAGATTTCGAGTTATTCTAAATGTTAACTTGTACGAGTTTACATTACATGATATAGATAACATGGAACATGGTTATTATCTTCATTGACCATAATCTGACATGGTATAGGATACATGTGCATGTATGACGAATTACTTATATGGACAAGGCTTCTTATTTATTACACTAAAACAATTTCTTAACTAGAACTATATTGACCAGCTTGAATTATTTTGTTATTTTTATAATATGTATTATTTACTTTTTTTACAAATTGCCGAGAACTGATTGGTAGTAGTACTCTGATTGTCAGCTTGTCAATAATAGAAATTGTGAAAACAATTGTGCACAAGAAGTGCATATTCTGTAGTCGGTTATGTCCCCCGATGCTTGTCGGGTATCGGGTTACTTTGTGTTTTCATTGCTCGAATGTTGCAGTTGCATAGAGTTGGTTGGAGCCAAAGATATCACTGTACGTATTGTGTACGTTTGAACTCTTAACTTTAGTTTGTCGTGTCGGGTCTCCTTAATATTTTTAGAGATTTTTATTTCAATAATTGCACCGAATTAATCATACACTTTTTAAATTCATTATTATATTCTACTGTTTATTAATATTGCAATTTTAATAAAAGATTAACAAATAATAAACACGAACTCTTACGTGCAGATTTTGAGCGGAAATATTCCACATGATCTCTTATAAATTATAAGTTAACATTGTGTGTATGTAATTCCGTCATCCCCTCCCCCGTTTTTTTAATTTGCTTTCTATAAAGAGAAGGCTTTTTGTTCGTCGAACGTTGGCAGTATGACAACTACTATAAAATGCTGGATCAGTAACGTGTCATTAAAATGTAAGTTGAAGACTATTGTCTGTTTTTATTTTTTTCTGTCCTACATTAACTGTCATATGTTAATTTGATTAAATTATTTAATTTGAATGAAATGAATTTAATACATTTTCATGTCATATGCATGTTATGATGATTGACTCATTGATTTGATTGATAAATTGCATTATTATTCTCTCTCTCTGTTAGGCTGGGGAAAAGTAATTCAAACGTTGGCATCCGTGGGAGAAAGTGATATTCATTTTACGATAACACCTAATCTTCTGACACTTTACACATATGATTCTTCTCATTCTGTTTGCTGCACGTGTAAATTCGATAAGACGTTTTTCTGTAGGCAAGTTGAATTAAATTTTGTATGTAAATGATGTTTTTAGATTGTGGTTTTTAATATGAAAGTGTTTTGTAGTTATTTTGATTAGGTATGTATTTGTAGGGATGCAGATACAGCATTCACTTTTATAACAACATTGTACCGTATACATTGCTTTGGAATTTGGAATGTTAAAGGAATTCGTAGATAATACTGTTTTATTTTGCTGGGTCCATTATAGGTACGATGTTCGCGAAGACACTCAACTCTTCTGCCGAATCCCATCAAAATGTATGCTGAAACCGTTTAAATCCCTGAGATTTTTACAAAGGTGCTCGGATACATGTGAGATCGAGTTTGACCCGGATGCAAATACACTAGCGATTACTGTGCCTTGCAGAGGAGGAGTAAAAGTTCGTCACAAGCTAAATTTTTCTGTGGATAGTGATTCTGAAGAGTTGGATTTTGATCCGCAAGCCCTGAATAGCTGTATTAGTGCTGAACCCAAATTGTTTCTGAGAAGTTTATCCAATTTTATTCATAGTAAAGGAGTGGCGGAATTAACATTGAAAGTACTGAATAATAAGTTGCTGCTAAAAAACTGCGTGAACGATATGATAAAAAAAGGTAATAGTCTAAGTCTAAAAGCTTAAAAAGTTTAGTGGAAGATGTATATTAGCTGGCAGTGATACAAATGTATGCTCTTCTTATATTATATGTATTTGATTTTTGAATATTTACATTACAGAAGGGAAAGTGTACACAGAACTTATGATGAACTCCGTCGACTTTTCGCATTATGCAATAGAGTCTGAAAATGAACTTTCGTTTCCTATGAGGGAATTTAAAACATTTGTATCGTTTGCGGAACATGTGAAAACGTCATTAACTCTGAATTTTAATGGTCCAAATGAGTAAGACAGACTAAATTTAATTGACTAATAAGGACAATAATTGAATTGTGTTTTGGGTACTTAAATATGATTCTTTTTATTTCCAGACCTCTGCTAGTCACAGCTCAAAGCGATGACGGTTTATACTGTGCTACATTACTCTTAGCCACAAGATCAAGTGGGCAGCATGACAGATCAGGCAGAACAAATAAGCGCTCAAATGCGGTAATAGTGACGCCAAGAATTCGCAAAGAAACTTCCGTTAGTTCCAATCCTTCTTTACACGATAGAACGACATCAACTTCTGCATCTACCTCGTCCTATTTTGATGTGCATACCAGCGCTTGGACTCCGAGTCCTCTTCCCGTAACACCAGTGGCTCATTCCTCGGGAAAACAGCCGATTAGTAATCCAACAGCATTAAAACCCCCTGAGAGTTGTCCTCCCTTAAGTCAAAATTCTCGAATAGCCGTCCCGCCGATGCCAGTGTTTGATAATGAGCCCTGTGATATGGATGAAAATGACCAAAATTTAGCTCCAGATCAGTATTTATCTTTACATTTAGATAACTGCCCAGACGATACACGAGAGGAATTAGGAAGGAAACGAATGCGTATGCTATTTCCTAATTTAGGACGACCGTTCGACCCTAAAAAAGATATACCCGGTTACAACGATATTCTTGTAGAATGTAGTGACGACGAAGATAGTTAAATTTATTTTTATATTCAATTAATTATTTCATGTAATTATTACCTGTATACAAATAATCTTTGGATAATTTTTAAGGAAATCTCAGTTTCATATTTTAGTGTAGAAGTCGTATTTTATTTTAATAAAGGATACAAAGATTTTAGTTATTCTTATTTAAAAATTTTAATTTGTATATGATTCTTAGATTGCTATGCTGGTTGTTGTATTCTCGGTAAATGTTGTTGGGAATTAGGTGAAAAAAGGCATGTTTACGGTTACATGACGTATACTACTTACTAGCTCATAAAAATTGGGTGCTTTGCTTAAGTAGTTTAGTAGTTTCTCATCTGCTTACGTGTGATGTGGGAAAAGCTACCACATTATTACGCCTTTGAACATATTATGTACGTTGCTTGATTGTTTGCAATAATCTAAACTTTCTCTATTTCGTTTTCTATTTCTAGAATACTTTAATATATTTAATGCATTAAACACCCCCAGCATCTCTTGTGGAAACAATAAAAATCATATTACTTAAGAGTCGGTTCAAATTACACACCGAATTCCAGAAATGAAAATACTCAATCCAACTGCTATAACTCATTTACTCAGCATATACGCCGCATGTACATTTTCGGCGGATGGTACAGGGGCTTTGTATGTATGTATATATGCGTACGATTTGTTTGATCAATCTGTACATGGGACAGGTGTGCTCCAAACAAGCCACAGCCTTCCGTATACATTTGAAAACAGGGCATTAAAGTATAAAATTCAGCTTAGACACATTATTGCATCGGAACACAATAATCTCGCTAAATTTCTAATGGAGGAAAAGAAAACGAAAGAGATCTTAGATTTCCTTCTCAGTGCTTACCGTGCTCGTCTTGCCATTCAAGACACAACGGACGGCTGTCCATTTGATTTCACTTCCTTTCTATTAGCGTGGAGACGTGCCAGTTGGAAGGAGCTTCAGGATGACATGCAGGAAAATCTGGACCCTGTGTTAGAACAAGGACTGTTCGACTCCATATTACCTTACTTAACCCCTTCCTTCGAGCTCCAGCTTAATCCTCTCAAAGTTGATCCTTACTCATCCCGTTTCTCCCAATCCAGCATCTTAGGTTCGATTGGGGATTTAAACATTACTAAACCAATAAAGGAGCGCCGGAAGAGTCGGGAGAAGCCCATTAAAGACACGGAAGATGCGGATATTGTCATTCATGTGTGTGATGAGTCCAAGGGAATTCGGCAAGACTTTGAATGCCCACAGAGTTTACTCACCAGGGAAATGGGCTATTTCACTCGCGTCACGGTTAAAGGACAGCGGCTACGAGATATGGACATCTCCGTCCATTGTGATATCGCTGTTTTCGATTGGCTCATGAAGTGGGTTTATCATCGGGACAATGAGACTTCCAATCCTCCTAAACTCGGTAACAAAGTACTTAACAGTAATATTGCACAAATACCTGTCGCTCGAGATAAAGCACACACACACGGGGAAATTTCATTGACCCAGTTGGTAGCATATGTGTACACAATAAGTATAATATATATCATACATATACCTACTTCTTTATTGTACATACATATACATTACGTATATCATGTATTAATCCTTTTAAGAGCTCTTTCATACATTTTCTGGTCAAACATCCCAAACTCCTATATAAACTTCGTCAGCTTTATTTAAACTTATATTATAATATGCTATCTATTGCTGGTTGACTATCTTAACAAACTTAAATGACACTTGAATTAACTATAATCTAATCAATCATTGTTTTGCCAAACGTTCAAGTCATCCAGAACTGTTACGTATGTTGTAATAATTACTATATAGTATCATCATAAGTAATTTGGAACGTTCATCGCGTAGTATGCCTCCCGAATGGAGGCAGCAAATATGAAGCTATTTAACGTTTCATCTGAATTAAAAGTACATCATTTTTTTGGAATTAAACATATGTACATTATTCTACATACTGGTAAATATTTAATAGCTATTAGTAATCTAGCCAATACTAGTTTCTTTCGTTTTGACGCAGCAGTGCAGCACCAAATAAGTGAAGTACATAAATACACGTTGCATACAACTAATCTATATAGGTTTGCCATTATTCATGCACGCATATTAAAATCACATGCATTTCTGAATATACTTATATTATAGAATAGTCTATATATATCACATGCAGTAATGATTATATATATAAAAAAATATGGTAATTCTAGTAGCAATTAAAAGATTAAAACTAGTATACACATGCTGCACCGAAACCTTGAACGTCCATTATTTTAATCATCCTGTAAATAGAACCATCGAATGTCATCGGACTGGTAGTGTCCGCGGATTTTCTTCAGATGTCAGCCTTAGTGTCGGAATGTCTTCAGTACACTTATGAGAATATTGAGCAAGTTATTACTAGTTCCCCGAATTTGGGATGTTTGAGTGAGCAGCTCACCAATAAACTCAGCGGTTACTTCATGAGTGCTGACATTGAGAAGCGAATAATTGCCGTGGACAAGAATGATCGCATCACCTCACGATTATACATTCAATTTATTCTCAAGCTCAATGATGTGGAGCCTGACATGTCACGGGGGCATTATGCATCCACAGCCTCATTATTTCGCTGTAGTTTCTGTGAGCAGTACTTAACTAATGATTTCGCCCCAAAACTTCCGTGTACATCAATGCGCTTTGACTATCGCGGAAGAGTCTATGCCTGTCATACAAAGGATCCGAATTGGTCCCTGGGGGCATTTATTAAGGAACTCAAACGGGAACTGAAAACCTGGAGGAAGGTGTACTGGAGGTAGGTGTATAGTATGGTAACTATATGGTATTAGTACTATATATATGGTATGCTAGTATTTGTAGGAATAATGCAGGAGATAAAAGGAATCTAATCTGTTCGCTATGGCATTATACAGCTATTAAATTCAAGTATTCGTTCACTGCCCCAAGGTTAAAGAATTAATTAGTTCGATAATATAGAGATCCTATAATGTACATTATGCAAACTACTCTATGCAATAATAAGGACAAGGAAAATCCTGCAGAGATGAAACTTTGTACCTCAGCTTTATTTTTAATCTATATATGGTATTTACTTACTATAGTGTACCTTTATTATGAGAATTAATTACAACGGGGAGTAGACCAGTATAAGGACCAGTAGTATGAGCTAAGTAACTAGTATATAACTGTAGTATTACAAAAAAAGAACAGGAGAACAGATTTTACTCCATGAAATTACTGTATTATAGCTCTAAGGTGAAAATTTCGGTTGAAGAATAGAAATCCGGAAATTATGTTTTAATAGGCTTTGGGGGACCGTTCATTTTTTCTACTGCTCAAACTGCCACCTTTACTTCCCAGCTAAAAATTTTGGAGCCTGTCGTTACCACTCGGAAGACCCGAAGCAATTCCCTTTAAATAGTTGGAAAGATGAAGAGAAAGCCATAGGAATTGGCTATTCAGGAGAATTTAATTATGCTCGTCGAAGTGATGATTTTGACAGAAGACGTGCGAGCGGAATGAAGATTATTCAAGAAGATCCTGTAGATACCGTCATATTTCTCCCTTACGGCACCTTTCCATGTTGTAAAGAGCCGTCATACAAGTACACACCGCTTCCGCATGTCAATGTGAGGGTTTATAGTATAGCTAATGTACTTAAATGATTATTGTGATGGAGTAGTTCAGTTCTTTGGCTTCCTCAATCATGTCAGCAGCAACTGCAATATCGTTGGAGGCAGTGATTCCCTTCTGATCTTTCCAGTTGATTGGCAACATTATTTTCAATTTTATGGCAGAAATTGCTTCCTTTTATGTTTTCAGATGATGAGAGAGAAATCAAATACCCCCTGCGTAAATAGATTCCAGGAAGACAACTTTTGATGGAGCATATTATGTGAAGGGGAGCTTGTTACCTACTTGATTTTTTCTTGTCTTGTATAATACACACAGGGTTGTCAACTCAAGGAACATTTAGTGGATAGTTTCGGTGAGGAGGATCCAAACATATTGACTATCACGGCTTTCAAGGATCTCATACTAGAACCTTCGCCCGCCAAACCTCGCCTTGACTGGGGAAACATCGTACAGGTTACCACGGAGAAACCTGTTATGTCCGCAACGACGGTTTTGGAGGCCAAAGAAACCATGATAGCTCGTTTATCACGGGAACTGAGTACGACCGATTCGGAGTCGCATGAGTCAGATAGTGAACAGAGTTCTCCTCCAATAAGAAAATCAAATGGGCTTCAGGCGTCGGAGAACTCAGGACGTCTATGGGAATCTTGGCTGTGGAATAACGATTTAACTACGCGATACAACCAAGACATGCAGAGAGAACGTGAAGAGAAACTAATGATGGATTTAGCATGCTTGCTGTCCCAACGAGTCCCTTTAGACCCATCTGTCGGTTTTCATACTGCCAAGTACGGCTTCCTGAGTCGTCGAATTCTTAAAGAAGTAAGACACGGTTTATAATGTCCTGTTATGACTTTGTACTCTTGATTAATTAATATGCTATAGTCGATATGGAACTATAACGTTCAAATATTTTGCGAAAGTTAATTTATTCTTAACGCTGTATATACTTCATTCTCGGCCTCCTTCTCCTTCCCTCATTGTGATTGGACATCATATGTACGTAGTCACTCACACAGTTGCTAATTCCTTTTCCAAACTAGTCAGAACTCGGAACGAAGTAGTTCGAGTCACTTCGAGTATAAATTAAATTTGATATACGAGGCAGGTATACAATGTAGTAGGTTCAAAACAAGACAGTTATTACTCTACTGCGAAGTTTCAAGCAATAAAAGGAATTTCTGTCTTCGTCAAAACTTCCAACATTTATCTATATTTTGCCCATGTTATCTATAGAATATAGGAGGGACGTACGTGAAAATCGACCAAAGTTGGAGAGAGCAACATCAACTCGCCATCACAAAAGGCCAGAAGAATAAAATGCAGAAAACACGACCAGAGTGAATTACTATGCTACAGAAGATAAGATACATTGAGGAGTATATATAGATGGTCGGTTTACTTGAATGAGAAATGATTGAAAATTCCAGCGTCACTGACCACAGAATTTATACAGTAAATCTTCATTCTTCATGCATATTATTAAAGAGAAGATTGATTAAATTTACAATTTTAAATTAATGTTCATAATAATAATTATATAATAATAATGACAATTAATAATAAAGATACAATAATCATAATAACAGCAGTTTTTCCATTCTTTACTTAATTCATCCTACGGTTGGTTGAGTCTCAGCTGTTGTTGTGTATGATGTATGTTATGTATATATGTATGTATTATTACTTCGTAAGAAAGAACTGAATTTTGTTTTCAACCCTATTATAGTTTATTATGTAGTATGTACTTCTTATTACTTTTTTTCTGTCGTCTCTTTCTCTCATCTTTCACCCTCACTACTAGTTTTATGAACAACTTTGCGGATTGAAAATCAAATAGATTTTATTTTTATAATAACTACTTTAATTGCTTTATCTCATGTCTGACATCTTAGTAAGACACAAATCACGAATAACACCATTACTATTGTTGAAGAATGGGGTTCTGAACCAATACAATACAAAAAAAGGTTTTAACTTCATTTCTTACTGCTTTCTTTCTCTCGTCTTTTTTATCATCTTATGCACTGCACCGTTAAAACAGGTAGAAGTGGTTTTAAAACAATTACCAATACAAATGTCAATTCCTAGTAACATCTCTTTTTAATTTGTTTCTAAACAACACCAGCAAAAATAAAAAGTTTATACCCTACACCAATTATTATTTTTTACTTCTTCTTGTTTTTTGTGTTTGCTCCTCTTGGTGGAGTTACAGGTCGGCTGGCGTTTAAACTTCCATACGGGAACTTTTTCTTATCAGCGGGCTGTTAACGTCAAGAGAAAAAAGCATATCAGCATTTTGCAAATAAGTGACCGTATTTCATATATGCGGCAAAACCACGTGATGCTATTTACTAACTAAATGTAACCACAGATTGTGTAGCTTTAGAAATTCACTGTGACATCAGAATTCTCTCTACTATGTCACAAGACTAAAAACATATCTTTGAGTCACACAATATAATCATTTTTCCAGTACATTATTATACACGTCATGACGGCTATTAAAATATGATCTTCCCTATCAATTGCATGTAACTGATGACTGCAGAAAGAATGGAAAGAGGGTAATTAAGTACAAACTGTCTCGTTATAGTAAAGGGTAAGTAAAGGTCCAAAAATACGTTACTAAGAGAGGATTTAATGAAAACGATAGATTCAACGCGCTAAAGCTACAACTGTGATCACATTTTACAATATCTCTACATTTTTGAAACATCGTAGGGTGTTACTGATTTGACTGTTCCTGATTGCAAAATCATTCAACCCCAATTTATGCATTGGTGCTACTTCACCTAACGTTATAACTAAACACAAATTGAAGGTCTTACCTTTAGTATCTGGAACGAGCACATTAGCGTTTCGTCAACGCTCATCATGGCTCCAGCATTGTCAAATTCTCCACAATAATTAGGGGCAGAGAACAACGTGACCAATTGTCGCTTAGCAAAAAACTCATATCCATCCTCCACAACCTGTAAGATTATACAATTCATACACACATTAGCAACTCGTTTTACACTTTAGAAGGACGTGAGTCATCCGAAATTGCGGATTCTATTCAGTAGCTTACTTGATGAGCACGGCAGATCAAGTCAAAATCGTGTTTGTGGAGAAACTTTGCTACTACTTCGGCTCCAAATGTAAAGCTCACTCCACGATCGTTTTCACCCCAACCCATTGTATCCTTATCAGGATCCGACCTAAAACAAAGTTCATGTTTATTGTTTACTGACGTAATATTACAAACTTTCCTTCTCGGTCTCATTCGCCGCCTTAAGGAAGTAACAGAAAAGGATTAGGCAAGACATGCAAACTAATCCCTGCTGGACTTCCTTATCCTCTGGCGAAGTTTTAGCTGCTTGCTTACGATTCAATTTACACAACGAAAATGGCTGCCTACCATAGTAAGTCACAGAGCAGTCCTTGATCTGGAACATCGGTGGGACGCATAATACGACGAATTTGTTCCATTGATTGTAAATCCGGACTCAGACCACCGTGACAGCAGAAGATCTTTTCGTCAACGATGGCCGCCACAGGAAGACAATTGAAGCAGTCTGTAAAAGTCTTCCACAGCTTTATGTTGTACCGTCGTTTACCTAAGAATTTAGTTCTTTCATTAATCATTGCAAGAGAACTCTATCAATCCATTATATACACTCTTCGGTTAAACAATAAAAGGTGATCAGCATCGGAATCACTTACATTCGTCGTAAAATCCGTATATCCGATTTATGCTTGCACATTCATGATTTCCTCTAAGGAGAAAAAAGTTTTCAGGATATTTGATCTTATAAGCCAGGAGAAGACAGATCGTCTCCAACGACTGCTTTCCTCGGTCCACGTAATCACCCAGGAATAAGTAGTTGGACTCTGGTGGGAACCCGCCATACTCAAAGAGACGCAATAAATCGTAATATTGACCATGTATGTCCCCTAAAATCGTACGCAACATTTCAATCGTAAATTAGCTCACTTGTGCCACAGCACTCATTGCATCATAAATTGTAGAATGCTATTAACCAAGCCTTACCGCATATCTTTAAAGGAGCTTCTAATTCCAGCAATATAGGCTGGGACAAAAATATTTCTCGGCACTTTAAGCATAAGTTCCGAATCTCAGTCTCTGTGAGCTGGACATTTTTTCCCGGTCGAGATCCTCGTACTGCAACAAAACAGAACAGCGATAAAGATAAGCTTTAATGTCCGGCAACCTTCGCAAACCTAACCTTCGCCTCTGAATGCGCGTTCCACATTCACACTCGAAAACATACTTTTATTTCTTCAATATTATCTCCAACCGATCTGTCCCTTCACCACAATTTTAACGCCTCCTCAAGAATGTGGTGGACATTGTCACAAAATCAGAGCGACTTCATCATTAAATCGAGACTAATACTCCTCCAGCTAAAATCATGACTAATCCTACCAGGAAAGGAAACCTTTACATCAATAGGAATCCTCCAAATAAATCAGGAATCATCCAAGTACCTCAGAAATCAACCGAATACATCAGGACTCATCCAAATAAATCAAGTATCACTCAAATACACACATCAGGATCAGGAATCATCCCAATAAATCATGAATCCTCCAAATAAACCAAGAACGAACCCAAATCAAGGTCCCTCCAAATAAAATAAAAACTCCTACAAACAAACCCGCATGATCCCCCATATAAAAAACAATCCTGTAAATGAAATAAGAACGGCACCTTGACACAAAATCATGCCAAATCCTCCAAATTGAAATCAAACCTACATATAATAAAGGTAAAACAGGTAGATTTAATACGGTTACAAAAATATACCGTTACACATATATTTATTTCTACTCTGGAATCTCGGCTCAGAGTCAAATCAAAATCAAGCCGTTATTCTAAAAAAAAAACAACTTATTCTTCTGTAACTAAATATCTGAATCTTAAATCCCCGAAAAATATTAAATCCAAAAAAAAATGGTAAAAAAATAAGGAACGAGGGAGGGAGGCCTTTCCATAGGAAAGATCGGGAACACACATATATATAAAAGTGATGACTATAACATTGATTTCGGTGACTATAAAGTCTCGCCTTACCTTCAAGGAGACGTGCGATTATGTTGTCAATATTTAACTTATCCGATTCACCCATGATATAATATTCCTTGGATTACGAATTGAAACGGAAATATTAAAATTCACTCGGACGTTCCCAGCTCACTGGAGAACACCTGGAAAAAGGGGGTAATTAGTGGTGGAATTGGAGGAAAAATAGATAAATCCTGGTAAATAAGTCGCAGTAAAAATGGCTTCTCCTCTCCTTTCCCTAACACTCTCTTTGAATCACATATATATACACACTTGAGTTCAGCCAGCAGCAGAGTAAAGCTTTTTACTACTACAAAAGTAGAGAGAGGAGAATCTCTTCACATAACACACACTCTCTCACAACTTCACTACTCTTCTTCTCTCTCTCTCTCTCTCTGTCGCTCGCTCGCTCGCTCGCTCTCACAGCTCTCGCTCGCAGCACACACAAACTATATACACAAGCCTTCAAAACTACAGCAGAGCTTCGTCTGTGGCTGTTCAACGGAACGGATGGTTGGGTATGATGATGGTTGGTACACGGGACGGCTCTGCCTGCCTTGCCTTCCTTTTTCCTTCCTTGTGCCTTCTGCTACTCCTGCTGCCTTGCTGCTCTGCCTTGCCCTAACCACCGCTCACACATACACACATACATACACACACATCAACCCAACCAAACCAAACCAAACCATGAACCAACGTATACATACACATTTAAGAGCTATATACCAGCACCATCAGCAGCAATAATACAGAGCACAAGCACACAGCTTCCCAAAATCAAAATGTAGCTTTCTTTCCCCGTCATCCGATGACGTCAACCCTCCTTCCACCCTTCGAAACCCCCTAAAAATAAACCTTATTATTTACTATACTATAGAAGAGAGAGAGAGAGGACACAGTATGTACGACCGCCGCACTTTTTTTACTATTGTACATACAAATACTACGTCTATATAGTCTATACTGTTAACTATATATTGTATAACTATATAGATACTTTATATCACACTGTATACATACTCTATCATACTTGTATACATACTCTCTTAGATAGATAGATACTTCTATTCTAGATAGTAGATAGATAGTTGGATATAGATACTCTAACATACTGTGTACATACTCTCTCTCTATAGTGGATGTAGATAGTTTAAGATAAAAAACTAACTAATAAAGCATACTGTATGTGTATACTGTATATAGTATACATACTCTTAGATACTCTAATAGTATTTCTACTACTACTACTACTATTATCTAACTACAACTACTGCCTACTCGGGCTACTGCTACACATATACACATATACTACTTTTACTACAACTGTTTAAAGGTCTGTATTTTCTGTAATCTGTATCAGTATCTAAGTAATCTGTAGTAAGTTTCAGTAAAAGTAGTAAGTGTATGTAAGTAATAGGTCTGCTTCTGCTCTGCAATAGAATAGCTCAAAAAGCGCGTATAATATGTGTATAAAGCAATGTGGACTATATAACCAAAACTACACTAGAACTTTACTACTTATTACTTACTACAACAAACTTCAGAACTTTCGTCAGATTTCATTTCATGTGCACTGGCAGGCTTTTTGGGCTTTGGATTTTCTCACTACTCACTGGCATTTAGCTTTTTTAACTGTAGAATGGTATATTGGTACTATATAGGTAAAAAGCTACTAGTACTTATTCGTACTAGTAATAAGTACTACAGACAGTCAGAAAGTAGAGATGTCTATTTAGAAGGTTTATTATACTTTTGCATTTAGGCAGGTATGGGTTAGGTTAGGCATACTACATTCAGTACTCCTCATCATACTCATACTTTTTGCTCTGCGACTGTGACTCCGTCCGTTCTGTCTTGAGTATGGTGTCTTTAACTGTCTTCTATCTCCATCTCATCCATATTATATATACTTTTATACTTATTATGACTAGCCTGACTATTTGCTATTTACCACGATCACAATCACCCTTGGCTTATGCTGTTGTGTACTGTGGATTGTGTGGATACTGTTGAAGGAGGTTAGGGTATATATGCTCGCACTTTCTCAAAAGTCAAAACTAGAAAATGAGGGTCGTACATTTATTATGTTGACGTTGAGACGGTGATAGATAGATACAGCGGTGTAGGGCTATGGCTATGATATTAAGGAAGTATTTAGGATTGGGGTATTGTAATATTAATTTTGGGGCATTTCAGTCTTCTATGATTGCGGTACTTTATTGTTAGTAGTGTAGTACTAGGGTATTTAGTGTAGTATATATTGTGGTATTTAGTATTGTATTATAAGGGGATTAGCATTGGGGTATGTAGTATTTAGTACTGGACACGGGAGTAGTTGGTATATATGTATGATGTGTAGTGTAGAAGAGCAGTATGGTATAAGGTTCATCGTCATCCTCTCAATCAATAAAAATCTCAAAAATGCAAACAATTAAACAATAAGCAAAATAATAAAAACTGAGAAGATATGCGTTGCTTGTGATGTGATGTTGTTATGCAGCTCAAAATACTGTGCACTGTTTCACTGTAAATTGTATTACTGCCTACTGTACTGTAATGGTGCTTAATATGTAGTTTACACAACGCAATTTTAGGGAGTCGTTTCAGTGTAATATTTATATCGTGGGTGGGTATACAGATAAGTACACATATACATATATGTGCTTGATTGATCGGCTTCTGTAGAGATATGCATTGATTTAATAATTATTACTCATCGCTTTTTATTGTTTCTGTGAACGAGAAAGAAAGAGATGTGCCAAAATGTGTCTATGGTATTGTTATGCTCTGGACTGGATGAAATACACGGCATAACATGAGTATATACATCATTATTGTAAACGTATACATGAAAACACATTCCGAATGCATATGAAAGCACATGGAAAGTCACTGGGCGAAATTCGCAATACGTAAAGTTGTATATGGTGAAGAGATATGGAGTAGAGATGAACACACACTTGGAAGTTTTGGAAGTCCATGCGAAATTCGCAATTCATGTATGAAAACACTATTATTGGATTGGAAGGAGGCAAAATATAGATATGACAGCGACAACAGAGTTAAATGAGATGGGAGAAGATTAGTTATTAACATATTGGAGACACCTGAAAATACATGGGAAGTGCAAAAGTGCATCGTTTACTTACATGTATATGCATATAGAAACACCTACATACAGATTACATTGCACACAGTAATTGTGAGGATTCATATGTCCAAATGTGAAAACACCTGCTATATACATGTGAAATGCACTAAACTGGCAGTTCACGTGAAATTACATGTAAAATTCATGGGAGGTAAGAAAATGTATGAAATGGCATGCTGTATGTATTTTGACAATATTCTATATAATAAGGAAGAAAAATATGAAAATAAATAATATACACAAGTTGTTCACATTAAAAACAGTTTAAAATGTATGCAATACTTACGTGTGTGTAGACGAAAGCACATAAAATTTCATGCGAAATACAAAAATTCATGTGAGAGATAGAAACGCATGGAAATACCTATGTGCATATGTACTCATACGTGTGTACGCGAAATTTTCAATGGATCAAATCAAAATGCGTGCGAAAATCGCAATGCATTTTGAGCAACTAAAATAAATGAATTTTACGATGCACACAGACAGGAACATGCGAAATCTTTAAATATCACAGCAATGTGAAGACATACATACATACAAGTTAAGTTTACGATTCATATCTATTACAAGCATTCGAACGGATGTAAAACATTAAAAAATACATGAAAAATACACACGGAAATTCACAATACATATACAGTAAATATGCATAACGACGAACAAACTCTCATATGATAGTAAATGTGAAAATACATGGGCAAATGCAAATTATAAGCCGGCACTAAAAGTGAAAATAGACCCAGATATAGCTACTTGCATAAATTCAAGTGCTATATTAGTAAAAAGTACAATCGGATCCTGATTTTGCAGGAGATGAAATTTAACACGAATAGAATAAATATTATGCACAAATGGAAATGCACAGGGTACTTCACAAGACAAATGTCATGTTATGAAGGACCGATGGACAAATTCGATTGACAGTAGTAATAAATATGTGATCAAAGACACCTGAATTTAATATAATCTATATCATTATAATCGTTTTCTTTTCCTACAATAATAATGGAGTATCCATACTGTTTGATCTTTGATAGTTGTAGTTAGACCGCGCTTTAAATGTTCCTGGAATTAAATTATACGAGGGGATCTTCATTACAGTCATCAGAAGGTTTACACGATAATCCAATATTAAATCTTGTGCCTTTTACTTCATGCATTGTATTAATAATTAATACTAATACATAGTAATAAAAACTTCAGGAGTGAAATTACTACCAAGAACACTTATAGGTACAAATGACCTAAAAGCGAATCCCTGGATATAGATGTGGTTGTACTATATGGCTTTGTATAATAAATTATTAGGTAGCTACTTGATTCACATGCAATGTACTTATACTTGCTTCAAAAAGCATATATACTCACTTGATCTGCTGGGTGTACTAAAACTTAAACATATTCATGGCTTAAGTTATTCTCAATCAACATCTCGCCTCACATTTTCATTTTCCATCTCCTTTATACTGTCCGCGGGTGTACTTATATAGGTATAGACATTAGAACTAATTCGCGAAATATGCTAAATTTACGTAGACTAATTATATGTCAGTTATTATTATAGAGGGAGAGAGAGGTAGGAGCATGGAAAAATAAAATCTTGGATATTTCTGCCCACAGAAAGGAGAAGATATGTGGGTGGAGGCACATATCATAATAATTGAGTTGCATAAAGATTGAGATTGAAACTCATATTTACTACTCTTTACATATAATATTACTTTCTGCACATAGTTGGTATACATACGGCTTCTGAATTCGTATAATTTCGGTAGCGTGTTTCTGACCGGACAAATTGCAAGCTAGAAAAATTTATTACCAAGTAGCAATAGATTCGCATTTGGTTGGACTATTTTCTATATAGCCATGACGATGCTGGTGCTGACGCACTGTCCATTCGTAAATATCAAATTCTAACTATTAAGTAGATATGCATAGACAAGACTTTAAAGTACAAACTATACAAGTCACAGCGAAAGAATGTATAATTTATTTCGTTTAAGTACACAGTATGAACTCCCAACATCTTCTCCTGTCTAACCCTTTCCAGAAACGTGTGTCATGATTGAAAGGATGGATCAGGCTAGAGTTTCTGCTAAATATTATTAAATCTGGTGCAGACTCGTGCAGAATTCTACATTAAATATTTCGCTTTGTCCTTCCTCGTGATACTAATGATTAGCACCTATCACTTTATGTTTACATACATACACAATTTACTTATAACATATCTCGTCATTCGTCGAGGAATTCGGAATAGGTTCGTGCAGTGCAAAACTACAGAACTCATGTTATCCAAATATTTTGAATATGGGGCAATATGCTACTTTCAAGGAGCAGAATTCGGGTTTTCATACCAACATTTACTAGTACGATACGAAATCAATGATACCGAAATTGCGTGATATTCTAAACCATTTCTCAACTTCTCTCAACCCTGCAAATTCTTTGCCCAACGTTGACATAGATTTAAATAAAAGAAGCACGCTGTTAATTTCTAAACCTTCAAAATTAAAATCCATATCTAAAAAAATTTATTGCAATAAATATTTAATTTTTTAAAATTAAAGCAGTGCGCTTTTTTGCAACGCAGTTATTATTATTGCAAAATGCCAAAAAATGACAGCGTAATGCATAGTTATTCATATACCAAAAATATATTGCTGGAAAATGTAGAGGGCTTCTCAAGTTGTATGATTATGCTGAAATGAAAAATGCATCTCAAGATTAATTTACTAGCTGTAATAAATGTAAACAATAAATTAACTAATAGTGAGCGAAGTACCTTATATTATTCTGTGACAGGGAAATAACTTCATCCAGGTGATGGCAAATGTATCCTACAAAGAAACAATTGGAGCTCAAGTAATTAGAAATGGCTACATATTGTCACCAGTCACAGCGTCTACTAGCTTTCAAACTCCAAATGGAATAAACTTCAAAACGGATTTATTTTCAAGTGCACAACAGGACGTTGAAATTTCAATTCAAGCGGAAACTAGCTCTCAAGACGACTTATTTGATTTAGGGCTCCTTGAAACCTTGGGGAATTTGGACGAAGTTTATGTGAAACGAGAAATCGCAGAAAGGTCCAGATATACATTGCTGGACGGTAACGGTGACGCAATTTTTACTGCTCTCATTTACCACGAAGACGAATGTCTTGGACAGCACAGATCTTTTGTTTTGTCTGTGGCCAAAATCACTAATGATGTCACTGAGCCCAACCAAGTTTTTGATGTACGACGAAAGCGGGCTTGTGAATCTGTGGCTTTACGTTTAGTGTCCGGCAGTATGTTTGGAAATAATATTTCTATGAACTGGACAAACGGAAAAATTTTAGGCCAAATATCTCAACTCCGTCATTGCTGCCGTCCGACATTTGAGGCAGAAAATGCAGCCGGGAAAAAAGTTTTGAGGATTCAAGGTGGCTGGGGCGGAGGATCTTGTAATCCTCTTTGGGCTTGCAATGTGACTGAATTCGACATTTTTACTCCCACCACATCAATTGAGCCCGCCGGAACTATTAAGAAATACCTTAAACCCTTTAATTTCACGTCCGACGATCTTTTCGGAGCTGTCTTTCCCATTGATTTGGATCCATTAGCAAAAATTTTAATTATAGGAGCAATATTTCAGTTGGTAAGACATCAAAAGCGATATAATTTATGTGCTCCGTTCTAATTTGATGTAATATTATAGTCTAAGCCGCCTTTTCTTGAATTGATCCATACAGGATGTTACGTATTTTGAGCGCAAATTTGCCGGAATGGATGCTTGTATACTCTTTCGTTATTTAGTTATCCTGGGCATCATCGCAGCCCTGGTTATTGCAGCGCAGTTAGGAATCATACAACGTATTTTATTTAGCAACCCACAAAAAGAGCAGCAGCTTGAACAATAGAGTTAGCGTCAGTTTGACCTTGCCATTACAATTCGTACATGCCACAATAACTTTGCCAACTACCCATGTTGTAGAATTTTCTACAATGCTGAAAAATGTTTAGTTTAGAGCTAATCACATGTAATTGTTTATACACATAAAAAAAACTGTTCGAACATTGTGGAGTTTGAATAATTTTGAACGATTAGTAGTGTATTCGTTAAAAAGATGCAAATAAATAAGAGCAGCACTATATTTGAGTTTTTTGTGTTTGTTGTATTGAACGGAATCATGTTAAGTGGCAGGTGTATCTATAAATCTGTATAGTACTTCATTGGAATGGAGCTAGCGCTTTCGATTTATTATAAATTATTGAATGAAAATACAATATATTCGAAATATTTATTGTAGTCGTGTTACAGCTGGAAGATCAGTCATTATTGTACTGAAGCTGGAATAACACGTTAATAAAGAATTGAATTGAATTTAGCAATATAAGTGCTACTATACCGATGATGATGTACTGCCAATACATATTCTTGGGTAAGATTGTAAAACAATCAATTTGTTAGCCGCCGAGCATTGCTGGGTTGGCGTGTTTTCGCATATGGGAAGTACTGTAGTACATCTAGTAATCTAGTAGAAAGTACTTATAGTAGTAATACCTATCTCATGTGATTGCTCTATAGAACACTTCTGTCATCAGGGACTTGAAACCTGGCCATAAAGTCTGAAATTCATAATAATTAATCACATCCAGAGTAAAGCATTGACTTTTCTCCAGATACTAATCCGAGCCGTCTTACCAACAAATTAAACTGTCGATTTTAAAAATCTTGAGTCCATTAAACTCGTATAGGTATTAGACTAGCAAAATGAGGCCAAATGCAATGATAAGTGCTGAAGCACGACCCAAAAAACGCTATACACTGTACACAATTTTATAGCGAGATTTTTACTTGCCATTCAGGCTGCATACATATAGCGGAGAGCAAAATCTATTTATAGTAAGTAGTAGCACTGATATTATGTTTGCAGAATTTTAAATAATACGGTTCGCTATTGATTATCAAGGTCTTATTATACCCGGCCTCGTATATATCATAACAGTGCGTCTTTCTACTTGTTATAATATTATAATTATCTTAATCGTAATAAAGCTACGTCTCTGAAGGTTTTTATACACAAGGTAATTAACATTAACATTTATGCTCCACTACAGTCGAGGCTCTTACAAACGTTGAAGGCATTGGTTTCTGTAATGGAAGATTGGAAATCTGTCGTCATTTTCCATTAAAGCTAGTACGTATAGATGTTCCATATCAGAATTTGTTATACTTCTTGATGTTTATTAGTCATGTAATAGCAAATTATGCTCGTACCCATACAAAATCTTTGCATCATGCAACTGGCGCATATCCGTAAAATTTAATTGTTGCTGTATGTACATATTCATGCACTGGGTAGGGACGCTTGCATACGAGGTCTATCCTTCAAGTATGATCCAATCGGTCATTATAGTTTATCGTCTTTAAGTAACTTGTGAGAAGGGAAGGAGTGTATAAGTATAGGAGCACGCGTATAATATTATTTCATAGTGGCGAGCTGCAAACGTGCACAGAAAGCACATTATTATATATGTAGAAATACTCTCCGACGAAATATAGACAAGTGTTGTAGATACGTAAACCACTATATATAATACATGTATATGTTGAAGCTTGTGGTATTGGTAGACAAAGTTGAAATACATTGAATGAGGCAATTAATAAGTAAAAGGTTAAACATGCTTGTTTTCAAGTTCATTACAAAAACGATATCACCAACAAGAAGAGATTACATTAGCTTTCCAGTGGGTAAACAAGTTGTGCAAAAGTTTGTTGTTGTTTTTTGCGCTGTCCAGTATGTCGTATGCTTAGATATGAGTATATCTATAGAGTATGGGGCAAGTCGAGGAACTTGCTTACCCACATGTTGTGCCATACATACCTCATTTAATACACTACAAGTATATTAAGTACATGACTATATACTCGTGTAATTTAACTTCTGTATAACTAACACAGCACCATACTTCATACAGTCCATACTTTAATATACACACTGGGAAGTACTCAATTATGCATCATATACAGTATGTACAGACTTCAGATCATATTGTAAATTGTAACTTTCCGTAATATCATACACATTGATCTGATGCTTTTTAATGACAGCGTCGAACGAGAGAAATTACTACAATACCAACGACATAATATGCACAGAAGTGACTCGTCAAGGAAATTGTAAGAACACTTGAAACATAGTGCTTACTTGAAAAATAAAAATATTACTGCATTATTTTATGCCCTAGTGCAAGGTCATAGTGTAGGTTACCTGTACATCCGGACTAAATTGCTTATGAGTGAACATATGTATTCTGCATTGGAATTAGAAAGACCGAAGGTCCTCAAGGTGTCCATTTCCGAATATGCAGGTGTACTAAGTACTTACCTAGGCATACCTAATAACTTATCTCATTTCAATGAACGGGGTTCAGTTGGTTCATATTTGGACGCACAATTTCTATATAAACTGTAACTGTGGCATATAGCTATTATTTGCTTCTATTATACACACAATGCGAACCTAATATCCCTTCAATGCTCTATTCTCTCCCATCAATAGCAATTATTGTCGCAGGAGGCTTAATTGTAAGGTAGTTAGTTACAAACACTGCCTTCAATGTACTACTGTGCATATAATTAGCAGTTTCCTCCTCATTTTCAACCAGTGAATTTATACCTGCACCATATGGTCGGCTGTAATTTGAGTTTAATTACCGGTGTTTAATAAACTACACAGCTCTTAAGGCTGTTTCAGGGAACAAAATAACTTAGATTCTATCCCCTGTAAATCTCAGCGTTCACATATGGAAACGGCAATGACAATGGAATATGAATATTTTAAGTTTATATTTGCGGAATCATCTAGGATATCACTGGAAACTGGTGTTCCATAAGAAAAATTCATATTTTTGTACATGAATGCATTGGTCAACAAAATGTGTAGAAACGAACATATCATATATCTTAGAATCTTACAAACTGTGGAACCCGTAGATGGTTATGGTTGACAACAGGGATTTTGACGTTTTTATCATACGTGATGTTGTACAGATGTAGAGAAATTTTAAGTTAATAATTTTCCGACTTTTATCGAGCTGAAGATGAGGAAATGAGAGGGCACGCATGTTTGTTAGGAGAATATAGAGTTTGACTCTGTATACAAATTGATCTTTTAGATGGATTTGTATAATTTTACAACTATATAGGAAATCAAGATGCGCGAGCGTGCCGTAAATTAGTGAGTCTCTGGTGACTAGGGAGCTTCAGTTTGCCATAAAAGTTGTCATTACTAAATTATTGATTTTTTACAAGAAGCTCAACAGATTTTCTCCGGTGGGAATGGTATCAACGCGAATGCCATGGGTTAGGTTAGGATTTTATTCCATGCTCTTAGAGATGAATGTGAATTTCACCATTGAAAGTGCTATTTTTTCCAACGCAGTGGCAGTGGTAAAGACGAGAAAACAAGCAAAATGATTACAGTAGGACTAGTCTCCTCACATCGCAATCGCACATGATCAGCCACTGATTAGGTGGGGATATAGTATAGTCTAGAACTATGCTATACTGCAGACAGTCTTTATTTATTGCAAAAATAAATAAATCAAGGTATGCTTGCGTACCCACATAGAAAAAGCTTGGAATCAGCAACTCGTCATAACTAAACATGGACTGAGCTATCAAATGTAAATTGGAGAAGCACTTTCTAGTCACTGTGCTAAATAAAATGAATCGTACATTTGCTAGGAATGTATCTTTTAATATTTATTACACATAATATTTATTTCTAAAATATTTTGCACGTGAAAACTGAATTAACAAACTTGGGAGTTGTACATTCATTACGTCGAATGAACTTGTTACTTGAAATAATTAATTATATTTTAATTATTTATAGCATGATCTCACTTCCAAATATATAATATATGTATTAATACTGCTATTATTACAACATACAAGACGAAGAGACTACTGTAATTATATAGAATTGAAGATGATAACGTTACTTTTTAAAATGTTCATATGTAACCGTAACGTATGTATGCATTATAATAATTACAAGGATTTTGATTTTACTTTTACACATACGGGTGTAATTTTAAAGCACAATCAATTCTGCTTAACGTAGTAACAATAATAATATTATTATTTTGTGTCAAAAGTAATTTTTTTACAATTTACAAAATTTAAACTTATGTATAAGTCTTTGGTAGATTTTCACACAATTTCTAAATATTCCTTGGTAGAGGTAGCACGACCAAGGTGTGACTCGCCCTTGCCTTACAACGCTTTCCTAAGATTATTATCGAAAAGGAAAAACTGGAGATGTTGACAGATATAACACGAAGACTAATTGAATAAGAAATGTATTATTTCTCCTTCAAAAAGTAAAATGTGTTTTTGCTACAGAAATCGGTGATACTCTGGCTCTTTGTAACCACAATAAACTGAAATACCTATATTTACTTTAATAAAGGCTGCGCTCGAACCTAATACTTCCCCCACAACAGTACTCGAGAAAGGCTGGAACAAGACTTAAACTGCTTCTTTTATCATTGTATGTAAATAAGTATTTTGAAACGAACACTTCAGCAGAAAGTACTTATTCTACCGGCGGTTCCAACCGCATTAATTACCTCAATATAAATGTACATAACGTATATACGCAACTACGCAAGTATAGTCAATGTCTTACCAGCAATACTTGACAATGACTCTGATCACAAAATTACAAATTATAAAAAACTACATTAGTAAATACCACTCATTCAGGCACGTTCTATAATATTATAGTGATTTCGGAAATCTTAATTTGCTGAAATCCTCAGTATCCATATCAATGACTTCACTTTCCGTTCCTGTAACCGCATCAATGATGCTTTGTCACGGTTTTCTAGAGTGTGGATAATTTACACGCCTATCCAGAGCAAATCTCGGAATGGTCTTCCCAGGCTTGGATCTATTTATACGTAATATTAAAGACACGATTACAGATTGTGACAAAGCTGAAATAAACCCGAGTTAAGATTTACAATATTGAAGATTAAGATTTTTCAATACTATTAATATACCTGGCATTCTCTACAGCAATACCACTGGTTGCCACATCCAGCGCAAACGAACTGAGCCCTGTTAATATTACAACCTTGGCATACAGGAACCATATCGTCATCATCAGGTTTGATTTCATCATCTCGACACTGCAACATAAAGAATATCTTCCATGATTTAAATTACAAGAAAACGGCTGGTGTGCAACAAATATTTTGTAAAAGACCACTTGCTAATTAAAATAAAAGAATAAACTGATTGATGTTTTTGATTAAAATATACTGAAGAAATTTACCTTCGCCGAGGCTAGAAGATTTGCTAGGGACAAATTGCTATCATTCGAGTGATTAACGGCTTCAATCTTTAGAGAAGAAACAGCGTTACCATCATCAGGATGAACTATACCGACGGGTAAGGTAGAGGAAGAACTATTTGAAGACAGTAATTTCGCTAAAGTAGTGCCTAGTTGACCCCTCTGAGAACTAAAAGAATTGGTTTGGACGTTATTCGTCTTTGAAGAACCTCTTGAAGCAACTCCTACATTGTCAAGGGTTGTCAAAACTCCAGACTTATCGTTCTGAGACAACTTCGCTAAATTCACTAGGACATCTTTGAAGCTAACATTCTGGTTTTGAGAAATTATACTTGTTCCAGCATTATTGCTAGTTCGTTGTTGTGACGAACCACTTTTCTTTTGTGATCGACGTCTAGCATCCTGATTAGATCCAGTCTCCTCAGGATTTTTAGATCTGTAAAAAATATTTAATTTAGAATACACGTCAGCTGAATATAAAAACCTCCGCGTAAAAAGTGTACACTAAGCTTAGAAATGCAGTATTGTGTGGCATTTATATCCATTTTTGAAATGCAAGAAGTTTGAAATTCAAGAAGGATTAGTGTAGAAAACCTCGAGTTACTGTACACTACACTATTTCAATATCTAAAAGGGGACTTTACGAAAATAATATCAATAACTTTTACTTTAGTAATGTCTTCGAAGATTTTGACAAGACTCACACTGCATGAAAATCAAAGTAGTTAACTTCTGAAATCAGATTTAAACATGGAACACCACAATCACTATCTTACCTATGATCCGCGATAATGGATCGCACTTCCACGATGGTCCCTTGCCTGCCCTCACCAATTACTTTGTTCTGGAAATTAGAATTATTAGCTAACGGTGCAGGAGAATTGGCCGATGTTAGTGAGTTTCGGTTTCTTTCGCATAATTGCTGGAGCGCTAATGAGGCTTTAAAGTTCTCCAAATGGCTATCATTTTGCTTTAAGTCTTTATTGTCCTTCTGTCCATTACTACTAGAGTTGACAGTTCGGGTCTTAATTTTCTTTTCCGTGTCCTTGATTTCTTTATCAGTCTTTTCAGTGTTGGAACGAACTTCGGTTTCGTCCGGCCCAATTTTACCTCCTTCAACATCAATTTTCTCCGCCAACTTCTTTAAATATTCTTCATGTTGTTGGATTGTATCGTCTTCAAAAATCTCCTCCACTACTTTTTGTCGCCGTAAAAATTCCACTTCCAATTCTTTTAATTTTTTCAATCGAACGATTGCATTCCATTCCTGTTCCTTAGATTTTAAGAGTGAGGCCAGACTTTTAATCTCCCTCTCAAGCCGGAGCACCTTATCATCAACACTGCAAGTACTGTCCACACTATTATTCGATGTACTATTACATTCTTCATAAACTTTCGGTGAGGTCTGACTACCCGTCAGCTTAGGAACTCGGGAAATACTCGCATCAAGCCCATTTTTCTTAACCACGGCGCTTTTAGCGAGTCTACTTCTAGTGCTTGATAACTCCGTTGATGAATCCGAACTAGATCGTTTCCCACCGATGCTGTTGGAAATATTTTCTTGATGATTAATCAACTGTGTTTGTGCATCTTCCTCGTTTTCGTTGCTCTCCTCCGAATTGATACTTAAATCTTCTCCGAATCCCACATTTTCATCAATCACCAGATTATCTTCGTCTTCGGGTTCAATTTTAACCCTTTTAGCTATTTCCACTCGATCCCCATCCTCTCTGCTTCGCTTGGCATCCCGGTCTGACTCAGCCGCCTCAGTCCCACCTTTGTCATTCCCATCTTCATCAAACAACATCCTCAATCTACAAGATAATAATAATAATAGTACATTACACCTTTGCATCCACTGTATTTCACTAATTCAACCTATAAATATATAATAAATATATCGTAAACTAAATAGTAGTGTCGGTATCCTGAATCCTGCTTCCCTATTACGACAATTCCTATCACATGGAATTCAAATCTCATTTCTATTTACATAACCAATCACACCAATTAAGCACCACTTAATTTAGCTTGAGTTACTTTTGATTCAATTTAAAAAATTCAATACCGCTTTAATCATCAAAGGATACTTCAAAGCTCAATTTCTATAAAAGTTTAAGTTCAAACAGATCGGTTTCAGACAGGTCAAACGAGGTTTTCAATAACGACAATAGCTATATCTATTTGCAATTGTAATTATAAATCCTAAATCAAATTGTCCAATAAAAGTTTAAATCCGAATAGAAGAGTGAACTTTCAAATATAATTACTGCCGTATTTCAAAATGTCTTCCGGATAGCCAACTATATTCTGTCTACACAGAGGAACAACGAGCAAGCGTGATGGTAAAACTGAGAAAAACGAAAACCTTGAAGAGTACAAAGGTATAAAGGTCAAACATAACAATCACCCCCTCAACTATGACACATTCGAGGTTGGGGAACTAACTAGAAGGAATAACCCAAGGAAAGTTTTACCCGTTGGACTTGGAATAAGACTTGAGGTTTGAGAGAGTAAAGCTGACCCTGCGACCATTCGAGTATTAATCGGAAGGGTTAGAGGTTACAGAGAGTGTACAACAACTATAATGCATGAAAGAAATGAAAGGGTCGGTCGGAAATATTATTTTTCAGTTCAGAGAATAAGAGACGAGAGCTTCCCAAATAACACATAATAGTGAGACCCGCTAAAGAAGGCTGCTCCGACACGGCCCACAACCACACCGCACCAATCACCATCAAGTTTACAAAAACATTTCAGGATATAGTCCCTCGTGTAATATTTAGTCTCGACTTCACATTTCCCAAGCATTTTTCCAGTTCGAGCAACCTGTGTGTGTTACAAAATATACAAAATGTTAAGTACAAAATATACGGCAGGAAGATCCTTCACCAAATGTTTTCGTTTGTCATCGAGAGAGAACACTTTGAGTGCCGCATCCTTGTGCTTTCATACCTGCTGTTGCTTTGGTCTAAACTACATCTCTCTACCTTACGT
>JAQGAK010001254.1:0-36641 GCA_034696945.1 Lipothrix lubbocki | reverse complement strand
AATGATGGTGGATATAACACCTTGCATTTAAGAAATTTGGAGTTATAACATCTTGCACCTCGAGGAGCGATATGCATTGATTATATAGAATTAACATAAAAACGGTTATGCAAAAGCATCAAATTCCGCCGTCTCGACAATCTGTGCACTCCATCTTCTGTGCGATGAGCATCTGCTGATGGTTGCACGACAGTGTGCCCGTAATAATGAGTGGATCTTAAACAAATAGGCTGTGAGCATGAATATGGAGATACATAGAAGTGATGAGCAAGAGAGAGAGAGAGAGATTGAAGAAGGAGAGATCCTACCGTTTTACGAGTCTCCGCTGCTTCGGAGGAATTTTATTAACCAGCAAATCTCGTCTGACTTCATTCATGTCAAGTATATGTACAGTGTATTCAAAATATCACGCTCTTATCAAGTATGCACATATACATGTGTATAGCAGGGTCTCTTTCCAAAGGAGATAACCCGAGAGTGCGAGGGAGTGTATAACTATTGCCTTAATTTTTATACCGCGTATGTATTCTTATTGTTGTGCACACCAACGAGTAACTGCCATACAAAGTATGTACATAATAGAATCGATACGCTGGTAAAATAAAGAATTATGAGAAATTTCGAATAATTTTCTCTTTAGTTAATGAAAGTTGCATGAAGATCCGGAAATTTAGAGATTTCGCACTGCGGCACTCATAGTTGGAGCACCCTCGCGCATTTATATCGTTGGGTTAAATGTACGTAGTTGTAGTATTAAAATTATCTCCTCTTGCCAACAACTCGCAAAGTTTTATCCCTGCTAGCCATTTAAACAATCGTGGAGCATGGTCGGTTTAACTGCAATGATGACTGACATCGTGTCAGCCATAAATGCCCCAATATCATGGGTCGGCGCAGCCCTTTGTCAACACTTTTTGGCTTACAAGTTACAACAAAAGCTATTATGGCGGTTAGGTCAGTGCAAGGGTAAATGGCAGTCGTGCATGACACTTCGTAATAAAAGTCAAATGCACGTATTACACATATGGATATATATATTTTGTACAAATGCAAGTACATACCATCATAAAATTTAGAAGTTAAGGCTTCTGCTCATTGACTCTATTCAGAACTCTACTCCATTTTATCCTATTCTGGTTCATACTGCAGAAGAATAAAAAAGGAGGGACGTTTCTTCCTCTTTTTTAAGAATAAAAGTTAAGCCACAACATTCCAGGAAATTGTAGCATTTTTCCTGGAAATCACATAAAACAGTAGGGGGCTGTAATTCTTTATAATCAGCTTCTTCCATGAGATGCTTCGGATTATTTCAGTTGGTGTGTTAGTACGTATGTCACTGGGCGATACGGTTCTCCCGCGTACATAAACGTCTTTGAAGACGTCATACGTAATCCAAAATTATATTGGTTTATACGTACATAAATTTGTAAAAGTACATAGAAAAACTTTAACAATGAATACATTATATTTACTGTAGTAACACTAACAACGTTACGCACAAGTGCCGAAACTATTTTTTGCGAAATCATTGTTACGTTTATTTTAACTTCTGCTCATTTCTTCTTTACTTTCATTACCCACATTTGTTATTTTTGTATTTATTTTTGTTTATTTTTGTATTTATTTATGTATTTATTTTTGTATTTATTTTTATATTTATTTATGTATTTATTTTTGTATTTATGTTTGTATTTATGTTTGTATTTATTTTTGTATTTATTTTTGTATTTATTTTTGTATTTATTTTTGTATTTATTTTTGTATTTATTTTTGTATTTAATTTTGTATTTAATTTTGTATTTAATTTTGTATTTAATTTGGTATTTATTTTTGTATTTATTTTTGTATTTATTTTTGTATTTATTTTTGTATTTATTTTTGTATTAATTTTTGCATTTATGGTATTTATTGCATTTATTTTACTTTTATTTTGTATTTAATTCTACAAATTCACCCCTGACAAATTCTCGGTCTAACAGAAAAAAGAAGTTTATTGGCAAAGGTGGAAGTCAAGAGGCAGAGATTAGGTGACAATGGGAGTAGAAATGTTATCAAAAGAGCACAGGCGAGAAAGGAAGGTCATGTGAGGAAACAAGTGCTAGAATCACCTTTGTATGTTAAAAATACATTTGATATATTTGTATAGTAAACGTATATGCACATGCAAGGAAACGTAGGTATAAGTGCATCAATACCAATATGTACATTAGAGTTTGCGTATTACAAGAGATATCCCATTTACAAGATTTGTTCTTTTCGAGTCAATATCACTTTTTTTTGTAGCTTTTGTAAAGAGCCAAAAGACGCTGTTGAGTGTCTGGAGAGCTTCATCGATGCATTCAATGATAAGGGCTTCTTGTGTGTATAATGACTTGGAGGGATCCGTAAGCCGAAAAGAAGCCCGCGAAGACAGGGAAGCAATATATAAGTGGCAACACGCAGAGGATTACATAGGCTTAATCAATTTAAGTCAAGTGTGGATCTCTCTCCTAAATCCTTCCACTTCCCTTTTTTCTTTTTGTTTTTTTTCACTTGTTTTTCTCCTTTGATGACCTACGTTGAAAAAATTGCCCCGGGATTTCATCACTTTTCTCCAACTTTCTCCGCCTTTCACTACAACTTTCTCCATTCAAATTATTTAAAAAAATTCTGTGAAAGTATTTTTTCAAAAAAAATAATTTGTTTGTCAAACAAATTTGCTAACTTTTACAAGAATATCTGTTTATTTGTTCCAGAATTTTTATTTACGCTTACAAGAATTTTTATGAGAAACTGAATCAATTTTAACTACAAATGTTGTCAAATTTTGTTTCTAATTGTGTCAAATTTTAAACGAAATTTTTCAATTTTTGTTGATTTCTACTAGAAATTTTCTCTACATTTAGTAAAATTTTCTGATGATTTTTAGAAGAATGTTTGTTAATATCAATCCCCTGCTATTTGAATTTTGGAGACGGAATTCCTTAATGAAAGAACGCACTGTCAATTTCAAACCCGCGTAAATTTCAAACGAACTAGAAAGAAAATGTCCCCGAAACTGGACCAGCAACCTGCATAAGCACAGTTCAATTAATTATTTACAAAATCCTCAGTCCCCTTTCTTTCATTGCTATGTATACATGTGGGCTCATCCCTTTGTAGCAGCATGAAAAGAGCTGCGAGGCTATGGAGAATTATCAAAGAGATGAGAGAAGAGCCCGTTTCGTTCTTCGGAGAAAGTATAAGCTTCAAGCTATACACATAAAACTAAAAATATATATCTTTGCAATTTGTATTTATACAAATTGCAAAGATATATATATTTATAAATGATTTAAAAACCTCTCTCTCTCTATATATATATATTTTCTTAACATAAAATCTTTTTTCTTTGCCCACACCTACAATTCGCGTTTTCGCTGAGCAATTTCCGTAAATAAAGGGGGACAGAAGGGAACCAGCGTCGGTTCCAATTTGAATTTACTCTATGGGAAGACACTATATTGCGTATACAAAAAAACTCTACAAGAGATTCTTCAAAATGCTCGAGAGCTCTTCTTACGATTAGAGGGAAATCAAAGGGGACTTTTGGGGAGCGGAAGAGGATGAATTACGGAGTTTTATTTCAATCCTCTTGATCCGTTTTGGGTTCAAAGGGGTAATTTACAAGAGAGCGATTCAAACTTTACCGACATTTGTTGAATAATCGCTTGTATCGGATATATTTCCATTACATAATAGTCTTAATTTTTAGCTTGTCCTGCAGTTTATTCACTCATTATAATTTTATTTTATTATTTATTATTTTAACTCTATTTTGATACTGAAAAATTTAGTTTCAACCATTAAAAGTAATTTGCAATGTTTTCCCCGCCCACATTTCTGGATTACTACGTGAAATATTTTATAAATGTGCTTTTGCTTAAGCATATACTTATTGTAATATGTTGGACTGGGGATAATTTATCCTCATTCCCCATCTGTCAGCGTATATATGTCTGCTGTGTAGCATAGCACTACAGTATGGTGGGGACTGCATGGTAGAAACCTCGATAAAATGGGCACGGAAAAGGAGACTTTACATTGAAATTGTATGTATATGCGGTGAGCCGATTTGAATATCTACTTATAGTTTCAGGCAAGTGCTTTATATGTTTTCACACAAATATTATGCTAAGTATACATGTATATAGGTATAATAAATCCCACGGGTGATTTGTCTTCATTTAAATCAACCTCCTTGCCTTTCCCGCCGACGAGGAGTCAAACATTCCCATTTGATTGCTTTCTTGTGTCGCAAAGGGCTCACACAATACAAAAATAAATACAAAAATAAATACAAACATAAATACAAACATAAATACAAAAATAAATACAAAAATAAATACAAAATGTAATTACACAACATCCCATGCTTTCATTGTCGCGATTGATACAATGTTGCGTGGGTGTAATGTACCTATATAATAAGTATACATTTTTCCAGTCTGCTAAAAGTTCAGTTGGAATGAAATCTCCCTTTTTGCGTTGTCAGTCAAACTCAAACGCAAAAACAAATAAAACGTTATGGTTTAAACTTTAAACCCTGAGCTTCCAGCAGTGGCGCGGGAAGCTTTGAATCATTACGTAGGGTGAGTCATGCATAAGGACGAACGAGCTAAAGCTTAAGGCCTAACAGTTCCTACTGGACTGCTGCTGGACTGGAGCATGCAGAAGGAAGTGAGGAGGATTTTTATTGTGGAATAAAAATCCAGCAGGGAATGAGTGAGTGAAAAACCATCTTCACAAATAGTAAATACTGAAAAATGTAGGACTTTGATCAGAATTCCCTCAAAGTTTGTACTATTACAGGTACTTTTTGAATTGGGAATCTATTTAGTCAACCAGCCATGGCTGCTGGACTAAAGGTCATCAAGAAGGGCGACCGTCTGATTAAAGAATATGTGGATACAAAAACGGGGAAGATCACGTTGTATGAGCCCGGGATCAAATTAGAAGTCAGCGATTTTAAGGGGACTTGGTACCCGGCTAAAGTCCTTGAAGTGGATTACGAAGAGAATGAAGTTTTAGTACATTATGACAAGTGGTCATCTAGGTTCGACGAGTGGATCAAGACTGACAGTAACCGACTAAGACCGACTTCGGACACTAATGTTGTCAAGTAATGATTGAATTTTGGTTTTTTATTTGCTGTAGTTGTATGGTGAATTTTTTGAATGATTATTATTTGTTTAACAGGATTCAGTTTAAAGTTGGCGAGAGGGTTGAAGCGCTGTGGAATAATGACGGACAACGATACCCTGGGACGATCAAAGCAATTCATCCTAATGGTAAAAATGTTTTTTATTGTTAGAATGGGATATAATCTCTCAAGATACTCTTGCTGTGGATTAGAGGAAGCTTTATTTTAAAATAAAAAATATTTAGAGCGTACCTAGTACCTGAATCTTTGCTTGGTCATAACCACTTTTGACTGTACAAAATGATACTTCTGGTTTCCTTTATGTGTGATTTCTGGTGTTACTGATGGTATTATTTTGGTTTTATTTAATTTAATTTTTGTAATTATTTATTTTCATTTTGTTTAGATTACTATGAAGTTCTTTTCGATGACGGGATCAAGTGCAAAAAGAAAGCCTCGCAGATTTTTAAAAGTCAGCGAATAACCAGGAGACTTGCTGCTGCTACGGGCAAGAAGCAAGGCAAGACGGGCGAAATTTTAGATGGTTCAAATTCCAATTTAGTCGGGAATGAGGACGGAAAAGGTTCCTGGAAGGCTAGCAAGCGTCGTGGTAGAAATTCATCTACTGTGGGCGAAGAGGAAGAAATGGGTATCAGTCAAGAGCGATCCTTAAATAATCCCGACAGTGTTGAGTTAAGTGACCACGCGACGAATTCCCTTGAAATGAGTAAGTCTCCTGATGTCAGTCAAGAGAATAATCTTTCAACATTAGGTCATCATTCCATATTTGAACCCGTCTCTACAGATCTTGGAAAAAGGAAGCGGGCGTGTCATGATTACTCCTTATTTTTGAAAATTCCGAAGAAATCTGTCAAGTCTCCGGCACCTGCAGAATTTGAAAAGAAAAAGAGGGCCTCTAAGCGTTTGGAGGAAACTGAAGGGGAATTGGAGTCACACGTGGAGAGTACTCAAGATGCCGAAGATATAAGTACAGAGGATAAAGATTTAGTCCAGGTTACCCCAGAAACACCAGAAGTACCTCTGAAAAGGATGCGCAAAAGTTCCATGAAAGCTATAGAAAATATTGCTGCTGATGATTTGGTTCCAAAACGGAGAGCTGGTCGACTGCGATCAACTATGTCAACTTCCAGCGTACATCATGAAGATTCTTCAGTTTTACTCACTGATTTGGCAACAAGTATGAGTGAAGTAGAGTCTGGGTTTGTTGACGATAAAGGAAATGTTGTGAATATTGAACAAACTGTAGATGGAGGGTACATATGTCCGATTGAAAAGTGCGGTAAACATTTCCGAAAAGACTCACTTTTGCAAATGCATCTCAAGCATTACCATCCTGATTCTAATATTCAGTTTTTAGGCAACAAAATGAATGTAGTTGAAATGGCTATTGCAAAAGCAAGAACCAGGACTGGCTCTAATGTTGATGTTAAGGATAAGGACAGTGGAACTCCATTGTCTCCAGAACCTGTAGTTTTAAATAAAAGCAGGAGGAAATCATCTCCTATTAGTCATGCAAAGGTGGTTAACTTAGATGACGGAATCTCCGATGATTACGGAGATAATGATTTGACTAGTGATAATTTGATTGAGAGACCAACGGAGGAATTAATCATTGACACACCATCAGCAGAAGATGAAAGTAAGAACACAGTAGACAATTCAGTGGAGGATATGGCATCTGCAAATGTGTGCGTGTTGCTTGAGAAAATAAATCTTAAAAAATATCGAGAAAAGAATAGGGCTAAAAGATTTTCACAGCGTGGTAGACTAATTGCTCCTAAGGCGTGGAAAAAAATTAGCTCGGAAACGGAAAGTGACTTTAGTGATTCATCGGAAGATGAGCCAGAAGAAGAAGCCTCAGCAAATGAGAAATCGTATCCAGCGACAAAGTCACATTCCTCAACGATGTCCACTAGATATAAAGAAAAACACGCGGCGAATGGCTCGCGCAATGACGAGCAGCAACAGCTAAAAAGTTTTAATTTAAGTCCAAAAATCAGTTTGGAAACATCTGAAAAAAGGTTTAGTAGAAATCTGCGAAGCTTTCACAATTCATCCTCAACACTTCAGATTCAGAACCGGTCTTCGGGCTCTAAGCGAGGGAGTAGAACTTCTAAAAAGTCTTTGATGAGTGGTTTTAGTGCTAAGAAACTAGATTTAATATGCGACGAGTTAATTAAGCTAGAGAACAAAAAGCGGATGTTGGCCAAGCCTCGGTTTGAGGATGTCAGAGTGGATGTCATCAGTTGTGAATGTGGCCTTCAAGAGGAATTCGGGTTAATGATGCAGGTAACTATTTAAATTTAAGAACAAAAGCAATTAATCACGAATGGGATTTTAACAAAAGAGTTTTACAGCAAAGAAGAATACACGCTTGTAATATGTAAATGGTTTTTTAAATTTTTAGTGTGAATTATGCCAAGCCTGGCAACATGGAAGTTGTTACGACATCCTGGAGGTGACGCAATTGCCACGGTATTATGTGTGCTCATTTTGCCGAGATCCAAAGAATGTAAGGGCAACGCATCAACACGAGTGGTACCAAGAGGTGTCAGCAACCGGGCGCCTTCCAAGGTACACATTCCCTCTAGTCTTCGTCTCAACGGATTGGTGCAATTCATTCACGTTATCACACCTGATACATAAATATCGTAATTTGGTTTCAGGTTTTCATTTGGGGAAGCGAATGATGTAGCGGTAGAAGATAGACTGCGGAGAAGTAACGACCTTCTGAATTGTCTTGGAAGCATTCAAGCACTTCTACGGTCAACCCAAATGAAAATCTCGATGTTAGAATCATCCACTGATCACCCCAAATTGGTGATGTGGAGTCAAGACCTGGCGGATCCATTAAAAGCTTCACGTCAAGAAGACTTTAGGAATAATTTTCGCTCGGTATTACGTCATCTACTCAAAGGCAACAAAAATGACAAGGAATTTGTTGCCCAATTGCGTCAATGTGTTGTAGACCAGACAAGTGATACTTTACCCGAACGTCTGAAAATGGAAACTTTAGTGATGGAGAGGTTGCATACTAGAGCTAAGAGGGCCCAAGAGGAGTATATGAGTAAAACCAAATCTCAAGATAACGGAGTGGCAAATTCTACATCAGAAGAAGCAGACCTGGCATGTAGCAGTGTCAAGTCTTATTCGAGTACAGATAACCTCATGACAAATCAAGATTTACCGATATCTACAAAACTCGAAGATCAACTCAAAGCTTTTAAGAAAGACTTAGTACAGAAACTCCGAGCAGGGTCCGTACCGGTATTTCATTCCAAAGAGTATGGTAGTAAATATTTACTCGTGACTAAAGACTGGAACCCCCCTTCATCCGGGAAGGTGTGTAAAATGTCACAGAAAATATTGTTTCCGGATGGAACAATTGCTAACCAATCGGTTGGATCAGGTACAATAGTGGACGCCGCTCACGGAATAAATTTCGTTCAGGCTATCGAGCAGGAAAATGGATCTGAAAGTTCACAAGACAAGAATCTTGTACATGTTCCTATTCTCAATCAATTGCACCTCTGTGGCTCGTGTAAAAAGAGTTATAATTTGAATTGGAGTCGTAAAGATTTTGCAAGATCCAGTCAAATCTGTCAGGGATGCTACATTTGTATGAAAAAACCAAATGATGTTAAATCTCAATCCGAAAACCTCGAAAGTTCTACACAACCAGAACCAAGTATTCCAGGAGTTACAGAAAATCACTTGTCGAGCTCGAACAATGCAACTGGACTGAAGTCTCTTAAAATCCTCTGCACTGAAGCTTTGAACAAGTCGCATGAAAATATCAATAGCACAGAGATACAAAGGTACAGTTACATGTTGCGTAACTAATTGAAAAGTGAAAGTTATTTTAATGATTGATACTTAACATGCTTATTTGATATTTAGGGAGACTTCCAGCATTAAAATTCCCAAAAAAATAACATCGGAAAGGTGTCGTATCAACCTCCAAGCCACCATAATAAAAGAGCAAGCATTGCTGGACCTGCATCTGGACACCATAGAAAGCAAATTAAGTGGTGAGTGGATAATAAAACGTTTGTGCTGTTATGCCACTATTTAAAAAAGTATTATTGAATCAAGTTCCAGTTTGATTATGTGTGCTGAAGTTTGTAATTCTTTCGATTCTCTGCAGATCTGGACCACGAAGCATTTTCAGACCCACAGACAGCATTGGCAAAATTCAAAGATTTAGAAGAGTTAAGGAAAAAAGTGCAACTAATCAATGACAGCATTAGTTTTATGAGGAACTTGAACCCTAATCCTACAGCTGTTTAGCATCCATAGAACATATTATCATTTATAGTTTACAATAAGTGACAGAAATAACTGCACGGAAATGCATGAAGTCATGTGTAGTTTATAACTTACTTATTTAATGTAAGTATATCAATACAGAATGTTAAAATCGAGTGTTGCAAATTAAATAATTTGTGCAAAAAATTGAACAACGCGAGATATTATATACGTTATACTAGAATTGATTGCATCAATAATTAAAATAATAGCTCGTGGTTATTGGCAGTGGTCCTAGCATGCAAGCAATGATTGTCATGTACGTACACTGGTTCCATTCTCATTGGCATATAATTGTGATTTGCTTACATATACGCAACCATCTTCAGTACTCACTTTGCAATTTCTTAAATCATCATTCATATTATTATTATATTGAAGCATAAAATTGAAAATTCACAAAGAAAAGGTAACGTTGATAATTTGCGATTATTATTTTAACGTTTGCCAACCTTTCAGTATTAGCATCATTGCATCATGTGTATAAGATACCTATACCCTAAGAAATACAAGCTCTGGAAAAATGGCGGGATTTCCTCCAGCAATACAAGCGTACATACGGTGTTTACAACTGTAAAGGAAGCGTTTGGTTTCGTACGCTTTCCTGTTGCATTAGCCATTGGGAGTGTTACATTTGTAAATGTTACATTTGTAAACACCTCTCTTTCTTGTGGCTTGGCTTGCATTCAGTAGTTTAGCACCAAAAACTCAATAACGTTCATATGGCGGAGCCTGTTACACAGCGGCTAAAATTGTCCACTGGCGACACAAGCAGCTACACAAAATGTTACAAAATTGGCAACGAGCACCACATTTACGATTGCAACACCAAATTCTTCATTTGTATACCTATTTTGATTGGCTGTATGTCTATATTTCCATATATATTAATTTATTAATTATCCACACGTCCACACCTAATTAGTTATCTTTATAAAGTTGTAGTTTCCATCGGTGCTCTATTTTACTATGACTATGATAACTTTTGATATCTTTAGACGAGCTTTCTGCTCCACAGCATTCAATATTGGGGCACTGTGAGACACACCGCCGACTATACTTCACACTTTTACTTAAACCTGTGAACCTTGTTGGATGTAAAAACTTACACAATAAAGCGATATGGAGACTTCTTGCTTCAGCTCAAAAATAATTTGGGGACTTTGACTTTGACAAAAGGAACGTGTAATAAGGCAAGGTGAAGATGAGTACTGCCCTATAATTAAGGCTGCAGTGGTTTTTGTTACCATACACAGCCAGATACGAATCACGACAGACTCAAGGTCCATATTTGACGTTCGTGATGGTCCAGGATACATAGAATGTACATATAAAATATGGCCATTCTCGTTAGTAACAACCGGCGACGGTGAATTTTCAAGGTCCACAAATTATTGCTTCGTGGTTTATAGCAATCATTTCTATTTATAAAAGATTACCTAAAGGTAATTCTTATTATGTCATTAGCCTATAATTGCAATGGAATTGAATTTACCTAAGCTGTGTGTACTTATTACATATGCACTTCGAAGGTTCGAAGTACTCGTTATCGCTTTTTATATACTATATGTAAACTTTATTCCTATTCATAAAATCTGGTTATTATTTAATATTTTAATGATATTGGATTCCTATTATGAACTGTGAAGCAAAAAGTTGATCTTGCAAAAGTATGAAACGAGATATGTGTAGTATAGTTTGCCTGCAGGAGTCAGGACATGACATAAGATTAACAGATTAATGAGATCTGCCAATAGTGCATATTGTAGTAGTATAAGTATACGGTATTACATTTACAGCACATACTTATATAAGTACAGTAAGTACATATGAAAAGTCGTAGGTCAGTTTTGCACTGCGTGTCCCGTGCCCTCAGGCACACACAAAAGTCTAAATTTTCAATAGAATGATGAAATATTTGTCTGTGGTCCACTTTTGTAATGGATGTTTGAGCAAATTAAATGCACTTCAAGTACATTTAGAGGTTTATGTAGGATCTTGGTGGTAGTGACACAGAAGGTTAGGTTAAGTGGGCTCTTTCCTATATAGACACACTACAAGGAAGCAAATATTGCACAATAAATGTCGAGTAACGGCTCATATACTATAAGTACATAAGTACCTATTTACAAATTTATGTTTTTATTAATTGCTAATAAGACGCTCGTTCACAATGCATTGCATATTTCTCTGTCCATTTCTTAGCAAGAAAGCTAAAATGTGAATAGTTCTTGCAGGAAAGATCCTCAATGTCGGGCTCCATGCAAATGACGTCCTTTGGGAGACACTTCACCGTTGACAGCAATTTGTAAACAGCCATTAATATCGACCGAACAGTATTACAAGGTGTCCATAAGTCATTGTTCAGTATTGTTAGGCCCACTTGACCGTGGCGGGAGATGTTAGGGTGGAGAATTTTGGTGACCATTTGGCAAATTGGTGGTTGGTAAGGGTACCTATGGTAAGAAAAAAATTTAAAAAATAAAAATATTAGCCTGAATTTAATTAAGATTACTTAATAAGATAATTAATATTAATACAGTTCGATTGCAGGGCGTACTTTTGTGGAAAAGAAAGTTTAATGTAAAATATTCCGCCTTCATATGGACTATTCACTGGCCCAGTGACACGCGCTATCCAATTGTATCGTGCACTGTCAATAGGAACAGCATCCAATCCTTTTGGCTTTAACATATTTAACCCTATATGGATGTATACGAAACAGGAATTTACATGGTTAAGAATTAATCTGCTCTATGTATATCATGTAACTGAAGAAAAACGATGAAATACTGCGTTATGTTGGATTGGAATACAAAAAAAAATTGTGGTTTTTTTTACCAATTACTTCCTTCTCCAGTCTTGATGCTCTTGAAATTCCTTCCTGACCATTAAAATTAGGTACTGGTTGAGTTCCAGTCGCGTTGAGGAAACATGGTTTACAGGCAACACTTTTTAACCTATAGATTGCAAAAAAAATATTGTCTGTATAGGTGGGTCCATGTTAAAATTAATTGCAAAATAATAATATCATCTACATTTGAAAATAAGCAGTCAGCCAATTTTGAACATCTTGATATGGTTGAAACAATGGCCAACGCTGGTAAAGTAATTCCCTCCAAAGGTCATCCCCAAAATGAGATCTTATAATTGATTCCCACCTCCGATTCACTCTGGATGCATTTACAACTGACATTTCATCCAGGTATGAAAATATTATGGATTGTACTGTCATTATTTAAAAAAAGAGTACATAATTGTAGTAACAATAATAATAAAGTTTATTAGCTGAAACAAATATTACGTATAATATAACAGGTTTTAATAAAACTAATATGTAAATATAATAAGCGATAAGCTCACTTTCGGCAGGGAAGGCAAGCTTTGCAAGTGACTCGCTTGCTGCTCTCTGAACGTCGGGAACACATTTTGTCAGTCGCAAACGCCTCAGTTCCTCTGCCGGTGAGTTCCAGTTCGGAACTGGTAATCCCTCTGGACTGTCAACACAACTGTGCTGAAAATCCGGACCCTTTTCCCAGCAGTGGCAGCCAAAGGCAGCCGTATATTCCTCGGCGTAAATTCGGTTAACATGGCACGAAGGGCAGAATGGCTCGTCGGGGCAAGATGTGTCACAATGTGGACACACTTGATACTGTTAATTAAATCCTGTTTTATTTTTATAATTAATTTATATAATGGTTACCAATATGAACACACAATGTTTGAGTTTGAAATTTATTACTAAATTTCACTTTTTAACTTACGAAATCCTCGAATTTGTTTTCAACGCATTGCTCACTAATGTCAGATTGAATATAGTTTACAAAGAACCATCTCATAGTAAAGGAGAATTGTATGTTAACAGCACTACTGCACGAAACAACTGGCAATACTAAAGCATTATTCTTCTTCGACGGCCAATATTTCTCCATAAGAAGATAAGAACATTTTTACCCTTTGAGTTTGAGCGTATATATGAGCAGTGTATAATTTTCCTACAAGGACAGACATCCAGCCTTGAACAAGAATGAGCAGAGTAGTAGTCTACCTCCAAAACCCAAAACAAACTGCTTTCAGGGGTTATTAGTGTGAATTCACCTTGAGACATTTCATATTACATATACATATTATACGAGTTTAATCATATAATAGTAAGTATAGCTGTATCGCTGTATGTCAAGATCCACTGCATTTTTTTTCATATGTCATAATTTCCCATTTCTTACGCAGAGATTTGTTAAACCACATACATAACAAGAGTGTGCATCGATATAAAAATTCCTACTGGCTTTGAATTGAAGGGATAAGTCAATTATGTATCTCCACCTTTACTTATGAAATCCCACAATAACATAACTTTTACCTAATGCTTCAGAGAGCATTGCACAACGGAAATAATACACGTGGTTGGCGTAAACAACATTCACTCACGATGCCCCATAAACTTAACATACATGCTACATACTTACTACAAACAACTACATGTGCTTCATGCATCCTTTGTAAACCACTGCAATTTTGTAGTAGCACAATTTAATAGTATGTAACATAATAAAGATTACGTGAATTTATTGTGATCAATTTTTTTAGAAGTCACTTTCCTATACTGTAGCTTCTAAACCTTTACCAAAGATCTTTTCTGCCAAATCGAGAAAGAAGTTTCCTAGAATTTGCATTCCAAATTCATTTTAAAGTAAATGCCACTAGTTTGCTGAGTTGAACGACATATTGACGTTCACAGAACATTGAGTAATATGCAGCAAATTGATTTGTTTGCTTAGATGTAGAATTGCTCCATGTTATTGTTAGTTAATAATACAACCTTGTTTAATTCTTATGGTGTACCCAATCACCTTTCGTTACGACTGCTGATGATTTGATTTTTATGATAATGTCCAATTCTTTTCAATCCCCTGGTTTTAATTATTCAGAATTTCAATTTTTAATAAATTTATCGTCGCTATAATCTAAATGGACCAAGGCGATTTATGTCTGCGATCACATACAATTACAATTATTACGCAATTATTAATAACAATTTATTGTTTTTAAAAATCACAAGAAAATACTAAGTTCGTGGACATAGGCATTTAATTAGTTATTTCATTTTATTTGTCTTTGGAGATAATATCAAATTTCATCTTTGTTGTAAATCTAATAAATTCAAAGCATTCGCTTATACTTTTGCTGTAATTTGAAGTTGTTTCACGTTTAATGTAATGTAGGTCACAGTGTGAACAAAACTGATGGTTCATACTTGTACAGATACATAATTAGTGGACAGTTTTTGCTTTAAAAACGTGCTAACGAGGAATAGAGATATTACCTTTACAGAAGAAATTCTATATGAGTAAACTTCCTCTTTATTTAGAACATACTACACATTTCATCGTTTTTATCGTATTTAATTTGTTGGCTAGAATACAATGTATGGGGGAAGTTGTTACAGTTGGACATACTATCTCAGTATATAGGAGTGGCTATTTGTTGTAAAGCTATATTGATTATCTCCGTGTATTCTACTCTGTTTCTGCAGGTAAATTTTATTTACATACTTTGTAAGACTTTTTATACGTTAATTTTTTTACATGTGGTTGATACTGTAAACAATACAATAACAAATAACATTATAGAAGGAAAGTAATTCATTCGAATCAAGGTATCCATACTTGTAACTTTATTTACTTTATACGCTTCACTGCTGCTGTAAATCACAAACACGTTCTCCTGCAAGCCAATTCATTGTCAAATGCATAAAAACTGTACACATGAAGAGGCCAGATAGAGAACGCAAGAGATGAGTTGGTGCAATAATATAATGCATTACAAAGTCGCTATGAAAATCCTAACCCACGTTAACAATTTTTTGCAAAATTGCATCTGAACCGAGTTTATCGCACACTATTGCGACAATTTACCACATCTGTAGATTTATAACTGTGTGATCTGGCTTGCGTGTGGAGTTACCGTTATATATGAAATGTGAATGAATACACATTATTAATTTGGATTTATGTAACTATGAATGAGCTCCTTCCACTTTTTGTACTTCCGATGATTATAATAATGTTGTTCATAACAAAAAACACACATAGATATGTCTATATAATTTATGATTTCTATAGGGCAGATATTGATCGTGTTGCAAAAATTGGAAAATATTTTAATGCTAATTACAAATTAATACATGCAATATAACTTCCGTTGATGAGTTTATTTGTTGATAGATAAAAGGTGATCCAATGATCTAAAAATGTATTACAAATATATAAAATATTTTTGTGCAAATTGGACTTGTCTTTTTAATAAGGTGATAAATACAAAGGTTTAGCAAACAAATTAATTTATTTATGTAAAAAGAACTATCGAAATCCTGTCTTTCCACGGTGCGAACTTCAAGAGTGCTAATAATACACAGCCTTATGTTATAAGTTATAAGTAACTAGCTTAAATTGGTATGTATGTATGCTTATTATTACGTCTACCAAAGTTAAATCGCTGCGAGCGAAAAGCAGTGCTAGAGCAGCGAGCAGCTACCCGGGCTTTTATCGACGGACCAAACAATTTTAAAAATAAATTAGGTATTTCTGATCCCAACTTCTAAAAGATTTTACACCGACTATTTTACAACTGACATCACAAACTACCAATCTACAATTGAATCCTTATCGAAACATTCCAACATATTCGAAAAATATTTACATATAATCTTCATTCCAGCAGTAAAACAAACCCGCCGGTTTTCTAAAATGTGCACAGAAAAGTATCAAATTATGTTTATTGAAAATGTTAGACAATATAATAAAATTATAATTACATGTGGACTTGCCGTAATTTATTGAAATATGTACATATATGCACAAACTTCATGAAATCATGTGAAAAAATCACGATTGTGTAGATAAGGTCGAAGTCGAATTAGCAGACTCGGTGAAGGAGTTATAAGATTTATATTGAACTTCATAAGTAGACCACGAGCACAGTGTGCAGCCATCGAATAAAGACCAGCCTACATATGTATAATGAGAAAACTGTATCAGCAAATAATGCTTTACATTTCCCTTGGTATACTCAATAAATTCATAAAATTGCATAGTTCCGACATCCTGGATAAAGTGGCATGATTCCGAATCCAATAGTACATAGGTATCACAACAAGATTAAAGTCAATAATTCTATAATGATTTAAAAGTAATTAATTTGTACTCCAGATATTCGGTGAACAGCAATGGAATGTAACAATAATAGGTTACAACTTACCGAAATTAAATATACCGTAATTAAAGATACAATGAATGCGCACAAAATCGCACAGTGACTGATAAAACGGAATGTAGTTATTTTGCAGCAGAGCAGCCAGGAGAAGAAAGTATCCTTCATGCTCATGTTCTTTCTCTTATTACTGTCGACAGACTTGCTGACTTCCACTTTATCTGCTGGTGATGATGCTTTCCTATAGATAAATTAAGAAGTGTAAACACGATTGCTATAATATTATGTAACGTTGGCAGTTGACACTGTGAAAATTTAGTAGAGGGAGTCGCTTTTATTTTTAAATTTAAAGTTTGTACAATTACCACAATAACAACGTAGTACCACGTTGGTCTTTATAACCGGAGCAGGCTCTATCCAAGGTCATTAGAAGTACTACCAGAAAGACAGCTAAGATAGAATTCGTAGTTACCACATTAATTATTATTTCCTTTACGGTTGAAGTCGGACCAGATCTTACTGCGAGGTCATTGATTTCCAGAGACGTGAAACAGATCCACATACTCACACACATAATCTTAAACAAAATAGGTGTAGGTGTTTGTCCAATTTGTTTTTGGTTTTCCTACAAGAAAGAATATAACTTCAAATACATACCTCTGTACATTTTCTATTATAGTCTATTATCTATTCCACGATTAAAATATTTAACTAGATAGACACAAGTAATATTTTACAATAAGTAATGAATAAATACATAGTATGCAGGCTTATTTTTAATTGCTTGAATAAAATCTACCCAATGTTACCTCTTCTAACAAATTAGGGAGGTCTTTTAATATTATTGCTGCAAATACACAAAATGTTACAAACATCACCGGAAAGGCGGAGGATTCCAAAATCAGTCGATGACCTAAATAAATTCCATAAATTAAAGTTCCATGAACAAAGAAGTACCATTATTGGCAGCAATGAGATTGATAAAATACATAGGTCATCATCAATAAAAATCATGAATAACTAACATGAATTTATGTCCCTATCCCATTCGTGTTGACACTTTGGTAAAGAACTTCCGAGTTCCCATCGTCGTAACTCCACATAGTCATTTTTAAAAACAACGATCGTAAAATTTGTGCTATAATCTTCGTCAGGGTGGAGCAGCGCAGGAAAATCAATAGTGAATGGATATGCCTCACAACAGTATTTAGCTGCCCAATATGCTTTGAACTGTATATGAATACATATAAAATACATAATATGAATTAAAATTCAATAATTAAAAATTTAATAATTTATAATAATTTACTTTCTTTATGCTTATTAAAAGAAAGATCAAACAGATTTTACTTCTGAATTAACCTAGCAAGATATTATTATTATTTTGGTACATTAACTCGTACGAAGAAAGTAATAATAGGAAAGTTTAAAACTTTTACCAAAGCGACACCAATCGTTAACACGCCTAGGATAATGTGAAAAAGTATTACAAAACGCCGGATCAACCGTAAGATAGTGGTTACACAGCGTACAAACGTAGTGGAGAAAGCACCCATAACGCTCAAAACGCTGAGATTTTTACTTTCGTTGTTGAGACTTTCCATGTCGTTTGTAAGTGATGGAGCTTTCCTATAAGTACACAAAATATAAACACGTGTGTGTAAGTACAAACAACTAAACAATAATTATTGTGAAGTTTTACATTTGTCCATTATAACTAACAATAAGACCGCGAGCCTCGTGTTGTTTTTGCTTAAAAAGTGTTTCTAACTACCAATAACAATAATATACATACATACCCATTAATAATGGTTTGAATTCCAACTTGGTATTTATCATTAAGTACGTCAATGGATTGCTTTCCATTAATTTTTTCTCCCAGTGAATGCATGATTAGAAAGAAACCACAAAACAACACCTATTAATAAATGTAATTACTTCTACTGTGTATTTTTAATTCAAAACGGACGTTTACACCGGAGCTTATAATAGTATTGATTGTAATTATTCGTGTATCTGCTTGGGAAAGTTTTGAATGTCATTTATTAATTTTTAAATGATTCACCAACACCAGAACACCGCTGAAGACAAAAATATTAATACAAATAATAAGTTTGGACTTCTAATCAATTCCTAAGACTTGTTGAGAGGGAAATATTTCAAATGTTTTTGGCATCATGTAAATACCCGGGTGATTTGTTGGGCAGGCGCTTTGGACGTGCGAAGCAGATATACAGCCGTAGCGAATGGAACAAATGAATTCGTTGAATACGTGCTTTTGCTTTAACGGAGAAAGTCCAGTCCCGAAATAATCCTCGCTTAATGCAAGGAAGCATTATAGATATTAGATATGTATAACAAGTGCAAACATATGACATTTCTTAACTATATACGTACGGAGTCTTTTGGCGTAATTTTAATATATGCGATTGAGTAAAATAAACAAGCAGCAAACATCACTTTATAAGATAATTTATTACAAAGGATTGAGAATCATAAATAAAAGTATTAACAAGGAACTGATTTATAATATCATTGTATAGGTATAGTAATTACTCACACAACACTCTATATGGCCAGCGCTTAAGTTATTATTAATTTATTAATCAGAAAACTCAGACCAACAAAATGGCTAATTGTACGTAAAAAGAGAGCGTAAACATTGCTATTTTCTGTGCAAACAAGAGAGGAAATGTATCTCTAACATTTAAAAGTCTAACACTCAGTACTTTCGGGAATTGTGGCATTAAAGGAAGCTTCCATAGATGCAGTCAAGATTGAAAAATCTATAGAAGAAGGAAGAGCATTTCCCATTGATAATCTCCGGTGTTGATAGGTCAGAGGTTGTGTGAGTCGAGCATCCTTCTGTTGGTAGTGTTCATTGAAATCCAAACGGAAGCTCAAGCACTGCAAACTCAAATCCTGCTGTCGGTTCAATTTCAGCAGGAAAGCACGAACCAAGTCCTAAATAGTTAACACAAATAGGTATTAATGTAGAACAAATAACATTTTCTTAATATCATTAATATCAATCCACATAACGATGTATCAACAATAAAATACAGTCCTTACTTGAAAACTCGCATAAATCCTTTCCACGTTTCCTTTGGCATGTGACACGAACTTTCTGAAAAACTCTTTCTGTGCTTCTCGCAACACCTCTGCTGTTTGCACCTTAATATTTTTGCGTCGCTCATACTCCACCATTACGGTATGATCAAATTTTTGAAGAAAATTTTTGAATTCATGAACAATATTGAAAATTCCCCTAAGCTGATTCAACAGACTCCGATTACTTGTGGTTAAGAGGGATCGGCTGGTGACAGTTTCCAAAAATCTGTCATGAGCACTTATGACTTCATCCAAGTCTGTTGACTTCTCCACTTCAACCATAAGACGATCCCAGGCACATTCAGTTGCTTCAAACATGATGTAGTATTGAGTCTGATGAACAAAATGAATCATTTCCGAAATCAGAAGCTGTGAACTGTGTAGTACGGAACCTAGTTCAGGTAAGACTCTCTGGAGTTTGAACAAACTAGTTTGATTCTTCCAAAGTGTAGACAAAATTGCTTCGATTCGCTTTATACGCCATAGAGTATTGAAAAGTTGGTGGTAACGCCCCATAGCATTTTCAGACAAAACCTACAAATACAGAAAGAAAGATTAGACGCTTATTCTAAATTCATCGATTGTACACACGAACCATTTATGTAAATGGTCACAAACATACCGTTCCGATAGGACCCTGAACTTTATAATCCAGACAAAATACGTCCCAACCCTGATCATTTTCAGTGTTTTTTAACAAACGGATATCAAGTCTTGATAAGACTTCTTCGTCTTCAAACTGTGCATTTGTAGATCGAACAGCTGATTCCAAAATGGCTGATAAGTTGTGGTAGAACACTCTTGGTGCTGGCTTACTCAATTCAATCCTACAAATTCAATAGAATAAAATTTAAAATCACAACTAGCAATACAAAATTAAAGGCTATGTAGTGATACAAACAAATGGGATTTACTGAATAAGCTCCAGTAAATGCTGAATGAAATCTCCCTGTCCAAGGAGTAAATATTTTTTGATTGCATTCAAGTGGTGAACAAGCCGTGATTGTTCCATCAATACAGATAAAACCATGGATGACGTAGTTTCGTAAGCTTTGTTAATGGCTTCATGGAGAATAGGATCATTTTGCAAGAACAAGCACTCGACAGGAGTATCCTTCAAAATCTTTTCGATTTCGTCGCGACCAGGATAGGCTGCAGAATTTTGGCATATTTCCTTCAAAAAATTAATGTTCTTCCCGGTTGCAAGTATTCTTGCTGCAAGTTTCTTCGGCATAAATTCTGGGATCATATTCTCTCTGTAATTTCAATAATTTGTCAAAAAATATCCAATGCTGCTTCAATTGGATATTAAAAACCTTTTAAATACCTCATTGTATATTTGGAGTGCCATAAATCTTCCTTTCTACAAAGGGGGTCAGCAGCAATGAAAAATTCCTGGAAGTGGTCTTCTAGTTCTCCATATAATATCCATTCGCAAATCATTGAATATAGGGGTTTTGAAATAACCGACAGCAAAGACACTGCCATGGTAGATATTACCGGACAACCATTTTCGCAATATGGGAAAACAGTTGAACAAAGTTCACCTCCCTTCTTATTCTCACACTCCACAACTAACTGAGCCAAGAACTGTAGAAAATAACCATAATTAATTATTTTATATGTTTACCGCGCTCTGACATTTTCAGCAGTGAAACTTATTGTCTCACCTGCAAAGACTTTTTTACATCCCAAGTCCAAACCGTTAAAGTAACCAAAGAAGGTTCCTCAGCCTTCGAGGGGATTTCTTCGGTCATAGGTGTATCAGCAGAAGAGCCTTGACCCTGAAATTACCATACAAGAACAATTCGGACCTGAGTGCTCTGTTTCTACCTCACTAGCTAATTGGTAGGTAACCTTAAAGTTGTTACAAACAATAAAAAAAATTTTTTGATCAGTAGCAATTCCTTACTATGGCCTTATGCATCAATGCAATTATTCGATAGAACTCTTGAAGTTCCATATTCAAGCCATGCTTCAACCCTTGAGTTATGATTCCGGTGGTTCGTTTATTAACAAAGTTCTTCACAATTTTATAATACGAGCCCAAGCAGCACAACCTAAGAGCTTGTTGCTTAACGCATGGGTTAACAAATTCCTGTAACAATCCGGAATAATTAAAATACTGTCTATATAGCTGTCATAATTCTATTAGTATTTTAGTAAACAAATTTTACTTTCATCCCGACCTTAGCGAAAATCTCATATTTATTCTCCTGAGTTGCCTTCAACATCGATCCATTGATTCCTTGTATGACGAACAGCAAGTCTTTGATTAAAGCCATTTCCATGGGTCTGGTTTGGTAACCTGTAGATACATAAATATTATAATTATTATTTCTTTATCCATTTATTTCTAAACTTTCCAACTAAACTATTCCGATTCCGACCTTCAATCGTCTGAGGAACCCTGGACTGAACATGCACAACCGGAACAGGCATATCGGACGAAGGTGAGGTTAAAACTGATGATCGCACACGATGGCTTCCACTCGAATCTACAAAAGAGCTGGGTAGAGGAAGGTGTGCTCTACTCCGAATGACGAATTCTTCAGTGTTGTTATTCTGCTTGTTTTCGTTTTGAACGAATTGACCTTTCACTGCTGAACCTTTTACTGTTGACAGACCACTCAGGACCCCAGATGTGGTTGACATTTCGACCCAACGTCTTGGTCCTCTGAACGAATTAGAGTTGGTGGATTCTCAGATTCCAAATTCCAACACTGTATAACTTTTAATGCATTTTGCTGTGAGGTTGACAGATATTATCTATATTGATGAAAGAATCAAGATTGACGTTGACAATGAAGAAAAAGAAAACTAGATATTGTTAAATGACAGACTGACAGGGGAATAAATTACTTTTCATCCATTTCAGTCTCTAAATAGTAATAAATGTCTGATTTTTTTATTATAATATAATTATTTATATTGATTCGCTTCTAAAAGTTTCCCTAAAACTATTAATGACAGATAAACTTTATTGTAAGGATTAATATTTATATAATAACAATGTTTAAATTATTATTTTGTTCAACAACTTTTTAACGGTTGCACTTTTTATTTACATTGATTTATTTTTACGCTTTTACGCCCAGCGCGGGACTTGTCTCAATCCTTTTTTTTTGAAATCCCCGGTGAAATTTCTTCACTGCCAAGATGCTCTGGAAAATTTTTATATCTGCGTGAATATTCTTTTAGGGGCAAAATAAGATTCCGATTGTTTACTTGAACTATGTACTTGAAGCTAGGTACTTTTGTAATTTAATTAATGGGTTACATTAAAAAACATGGAATTTTTAAATTTATTCAGTCATTGACTTATTTCATATTATTTAAATTGATTTTTTGTATATTTGTTGGAATAATATTTTTATTTTTTTATTATTTTAATTAATGTGTATATGCCTTGAATTAACATTTATAATAAGTAAATAAGTACCATTTTAATGTAATATTTTTGTATTTTGAATTTATTAAATGAATTATTTTTGCACATTACAACGTCAACAATTTATTGTAGGCACCATCAAGTAAGAATGACACCAAATTATTGTTATTTTCTCCTTCCATTTTCAATTAGTTCAATAAGAGGAGCTACTTGAGCTTCACATTCTTCCAAAAGTTGAGACAAAATTAAGAAGACTTGCTCATTGATATCAGTTGGTTCATCCTTCAAAACTGCTTCAATATCAGTAATCGTTCGGACAACAATCTGCCCGACAATCTTCAATGTATTAATAATCAGTGTGTGATGATCGCCTTCAGGATTCGCCACCAACTCATCCAGAGCACCTTGAGCAATGATTCCGACTATAGTTTCACCATTGAAAAGGAGATCTTCAACAACGGGGAGAACTGCTCTTCCATTAAGGAGTTGCTTCAGTTGATCATCAGTAGTGTGGACGGCGGCGTCAATTCCATCCCACGTTTTCTGAAATTGCTCTAGAATTTCCTCTAAAGTGGCACGGGGGAGGGGGGCTACATAAGTAGAATGACAAAATAATTTTTGTTATAATATAAATAAATTTTGAAATACATGAAAATTTAAATAATTGCCTTGGAATATTTTATAATGTAATTCTACGGATATTGGTAAAGTATTGATATAAGATATTTTTCCAGTGTTACCTCTAACTTGTTGGCTAACTTTGCTCTGTGGTGCAGCAACTGATAAAGCTAGCGACGCTGACAGAATCGAAAAAATCACAAGAAACTTCATGATTCAAAATTTTTCGGAGTAGGAGAAATATAATGACCAAATAGGAGTAAGAGTTAAAAACGTTTGGATTAAAGCGTATTTAATTATTACTCATGATCAGAACAGGAACAGGATCTTAATGCAATCAATTAATAATTATGCTTTTTGATGTTAGATCATCACATCATCATACAGCACATTAGTAAATTTCCCCGCTGCGCTATCTTGACAAGTCAATAGAATAGATAGACCAATTTCAGTAGATCAACTTCAAAGTACTTGAAATATTTATTTTTGTCGTCGATCATTTTAATTGTCACCATTTTTGAAGTAAGAGCCGACGGATTATTTTATCATGATTATATAGAGGAGCATTTCAAGTGTAAAGCTACTTTAGGCTACTTGTTGCACATGCATGTACTTAAGTACTCATTAGTATTTCATAATATAGGTATGCACCGAATTATATACAGGGCTGGAATTTTTGTTTTGAGCTTTTGAAAATTGTGAAACTTGCATTAACACTGAAATTAATAATTAACTCACATTTATTTGGGCAACCAAACGACAAAAAAGTTCAAGGTATCGCATCTTACGTCTGTTAGATTGTTAAACTTGAAATACTGGTTAATGTTAACATATAACAACAAAGTTCAGCATTAAGAATAGATAGTTTGTGTGTGTACCTCATCTATGCATATTCATTATACGTATATTAAATACTGGTTTGCTTGTCTTTGCAAACACAATGTTGCCTAAAAGTTTTTAACTGAATTTAAAAACATAATTGAATGATGCAGTGTGTACTGTGTGTAGGTTTATGTATATGTATACTGTCCAAAGGCGCTGTAAAATTGGTTACCATGTAGGGAAAATATTTGATTGCAATTTTTATAGACATTACATATGAATTTCATCATCGGTTGACATCTCATTAGACAGCGTTATTATTAGAGGCAGTATACTAGTAGGATAAAAGTATTTAAAAATATTTGTGATTTTTATATCTTATTGAAATATTTATTGAATAGCATAAATGATAAATGTTTTAAATCAAGGCAAATACATTGTACATCATCAATCATCATATATTTATAGACTATTTGACTCATCTCATCAGTGTGACCTATTGCGTACATCCGTGTGTGTATTTGTGTAAATTACGTACCCTTTTTACTTGTCCCACTCGTTACAAAGACATTTTTATATAAAATTATGAAGGTGTATTATACCATGTATGTAACATAGGTGTATACAGTACTTATGCTGTATAATAATCAAAGGAGTCTACTATAATTGATAATAATATCATTTTCCTAAATCTAAAACGGAAGTATCTGCAGAGACATTAACAATAGTTGAAGCTCTTTATTTGTATGTATAAGTATATAATTACTATTTAATTGTAGTTTGATTCTGACACAACTATTTGTATGTGTAAGTATGTACATGCAGCATAGTATGTTTATCTATTATCAGTGAAATATTAGTCAGTTCAGCTATGCATATTTGCACAATGTACATAGGTATTCACTTTTTAAAATACCTGCCGTATTTACCATTTAAGAATACATGTACGTACATACATACATACAAACAACCGTTACTGTCCTGCTCGAATAAGGTGCCAGAAGGACGCTTCAATAAATGACGTAGATATTCTAATAAAACGTTTTGCAGTCTTTTGCACACATTACCATTATAAGTGTTTCATTTTGGCCATAATCTATAATAATGTTACCACGTATAGATACAATGGCTTAAAATTATTGGCAGTATCCCAACCTGTTAGTTCCTGAGAATTCATGATGTAATTGCAAATAGCTACCTGGAAAGCTCATCATCTTCTTGACAACACAGTTAGTTAATTGATGAGGAATTTGAGGAATATCATTTAAGCGTGTGTAGACGTAGACTCACTATAAATACAAAAAACGTTAGGTTGACGCACGTCCGTGATAAAAACATAGATTAAATAGCATAACTGATTCATATATATGACTGCTGATGAACTTCCATGAACATTCATTAGTAACTGGTCGTCTTAGAGAAAGTATCATGTATATATTCATCCTCGTATTTACTTCCTTCGTTATTGCTGGTAAGTGAAAAACAATTGATTTTAATTAGAAATTTTAATTATCTTACTAAAAATTTAACGAGGTATAAATAATAAAAAACTATAAAAATCACTATCTATATTTTAGCAGTTATCAAGTATTATCTTACTTAGTTGTTAAGTATACATTAGCAAGTTGTTTCCACTATACACGTCAGCTAATTTGATTGAAAATTTTAATTATTCACCCTTAAAGGTTCCGCACATGTTATTGGCTCCAGACCTGGAGAGTCTCAAAATGAAAGACATCATCGGATTCACACAAGAATAGTCGGTGGGCATGACGCCCGACCTTTCCAATACCCATGGCAAGCTTCACTTCAAGTGTTCAAGAAAGGTGCTTGGGAACACTACTGTGGAGCCACTCTCATCAGCCCTTATCATGTCCTAACAGCGGCCCACTGCCTCGTAAACGCGGATTTAGCTAAAATCTCTGTCCACCTGGGTATCACTCATGTGAGAAGGAACTTTAAAGAACATAGTGAACAAGTGATTTTAGTGAAGGACGCTAAAGTTCATCCAAAGTTTAACCCGTAAGATAAGAACGAATCTATGATAAGGTGGCAATTTATCATTTACTTTTTATATGCAGTCACTATATACTAATGTAGCCTTTATTTGTTTTGTGTATACCTGTAGGATATCTATGAGCCATGACGTTGGAGTTATTATCCTTGCAAACCCTGCGATTTTAAACGACCGAGTTAAAACAGTTAGACTGGCGGATCAAGATGCTTCTCCAGTTGACCAATTTTGCGTCACGACGGGCTGGGGCAACGCGAGCAAAGGAGGGGAATTTATTCAGCCAAGTGCTCTCCAGGCACTGCGGCTCACTGTTATCGGCAATGAAATTTGCGAGCAGCGATTGAAAAAGTTTTCCAAGGTTGATGAGTCCATGATCTGCGCCCATGATTTCTCTGGAGGCAGAGGAACTTGCACTGTAAGATGATTTAAAAAAATCTAATTAAATACAATTACTTTAAACACCAGTTTCATCAAAATTTTCATAAAATTTGCTTATTATTAGAGAGTATGTAATATTTACTATAATTACTATAATATTATACGAAAACATGTTTCTAACATTCTAACACTGCCATTGCGATAAAATAATAATTATATTATTAATTAAATTCTAGGGGGACAGTGGAGGCCCATTAGTCTGTGCGGACTCACAAGGACCTTTCCTGGCGGGCATAGTTTCTTGGGGAGTAGTCCCTTGCGGTGAGCCCGAATACCCCAGCGTTTTTTCCAGAGTTAGTACTTTCTTGGACTTCATTGAGCTCATCCTACTGGACACACAAGGTGCGAATGCGGATTACTGAGAGTCTGGAAGAAAACGACATGGAGGTTTCTCATATACCTACTATAATATACTATAAAACGCTTTAAAAATAAATGTATAGAACAAAATACACAACTTCTATGCATGAAAATGCATGCCATATAAAACAAAAAATCTCAAAATAAGTCTAATTTTAAGAACTGATTGTTAAATTTTTATACGTATATTCTCATAAATTATTAATATTTTTTTGTTATTACATATTGTATATATTGTAATTTGTACTGCTATATTATCTCTATCTACATTCATGTAAAATGTAAATATCTTTCAAACGCACTATGATCTATGATGTTATCTTGTAATCAATAGTTTTATTTTTTTATAATAAATAATAAAGAAAAAATTGTTACTCATTATATACATATAATATTGTAATGTAATGAATTATGATTGTGATATAATTATTAATGCAAATAATTTAGTTACCATGATTTATAAATGGTGTTTACTCTGTGAATAAATTAAAAACCAGTTTGGAAAACGAGAGTGTATAGTATACATATAACGATATTTTATTTCAGAAATAATTACATGCCAACTGTTATAATAACTTCTTGATATTTCACAATAAGGGAATGAACTGTAAATAACAATATAGTAATCAGTACTAGAAGGCTGTAAACGCAAGTTAAGTAGGTAAGTCTTTAATCCCACAATATCTGGATATTTGAATGAGAATTTCTAAGGATCGGTGCTCCAATATCAGTTCGTTCCACAATATTTCATTAACTCCCGGACCGAGCAGGCTTTGTGGCAACACTCGTTGACGATATTTCTCCTGGCTCTGACAAGTGAGATTTTATCTGGAAGATTTAAAATAAATATATTATGATCTGGAATATTAAAAATCGTAATTTTTAACGCCACTTCATATCGTATAATACTATGGATATCTCTAGTAAATACTTGTAGCATGAAACTGAAATAGTAGTATCAGGAAAAAATCTTCAAACTAATATTTTTTTTGATAATTTGTCAGTAATTTACCTCTTATGGATGAGACAGATCGCTTGTGAATTCCAGAGAACAAGTTACCCCTGCACACAGCTTTGATGGCCTGCATCAATCTGGATCCGCAGAGTTGAACTGACGAATCATTTGGAGTTCGTTTTGTGAGGACGTGGGAGGGTCGGACTACGGAGGTCTTTAAGGTAGCGGACAAGACGCTGCTTATTATGGTCATCATAATGATGAACACCAAAATACAGCTTCTTGTAGGAGCTCCCATTCCGACGATCTGACTACTCCTTGGAAAGCTCCCCCTTTTAAATGGTTTCATTGGCTATATTTTCTGTGATAAAAATTAATTTCTTATCCTTATCAGCTTGTCTGTAGACACTAGCAATACTGTAGACACTATTGCTTCTAATTTCCCATTAATTGACATTATCCCATAATTCCCACTTAAATTCCTCCGCTACACCTCCATGTAGCTGTGAACTTTCGGAAGTAAACATTTTCACACTTATTTTATGTACAGATTCATATGGACATTACATACATACATATTACATTTATCTACAATGGTTTCATATAGTAGCAGTACAAGATTTCCCAGAGTACCCCAAACTTTGAAAGTGCCCAAATGATGTATTGAAGTATGTGGTTAAGTATCTATTGAGTGCATTTACACTTGCTTGCAAAAACATTTGCACTTTGGCTCGACAATTATTGACTTTTCGTTATTTGGAATCTTATGTAAGCAGAGGTCTACGAACTGGATTGACAAAGAAAGAAAGGATCAATAATTAAAATTATATCTTGAACGGCGGAATGATATTGTAGACCTTCAATAAATATTTGCTCATAATCTATAATAGGCTATTTGTGACTGTAGGGTCTCCAAAACAGCAAATACAGCTCAATGTAATCAGAGCAAAAACATTTTGACAAGTCTGGAATATAAGATGCGCTTTAGCGATTGCGACATGGCTTATTGTTCCATTCTTATTAGAATTAGGAACTCCATACGAACACGCCGCTTGATTATTAGAAGTATCTTCAAATATCAAAATTGTATAATTACGGATAATAATAGTTTTATTCAGTTCTATGCAGTCATAACCAGAAAATAACATTAATGTTCGCCATGTAGTAAATTATTATTTGAGGATCCCATAACTTTACCATGCCGGTCTCGTTTGTCTTGGAGGTTGAAAACGTGACAAACAGCTTTAAAATGGCTTGTTTTTGAAATTATAGACATTTTTGAAATTTCTAGAAGTATAGATATGATAGTATAGACCGTAAGTCATGCGGACAGCCATGTTGTGAAGTTCTCGAGAACTTTCAGAGCCTTGCAAATCTTACTACAATGATGAAATATTTAGTGGTTATTCTAGAATTTACGACAGGTGCAGTATAACGTTTTAAAAGCAACGGGGATTGATTATTTAACAAATTACAATTAATTATAATTATTAGAGAAGATAATAATAATAAATTATTATCTTCTCTATAAAGACTATAGAGAAGATAGTCCACGCAGGGGACAAACATAAGCTATATCGTTTTAAATATAACATATATAAGAATGTCAGTATGCACCTATTGGCACCTTGTGTACTTGATACACCTGTTGAATTTAATTAGTGCTATAATTTTGCCACAAAACTAAAATCAAATTCATACAAGATTTTATTAAGTAATACTTGCAATTGAAAATAAAAATTACATTAAATAAAAAGAAAACAACAATAGATTGAAATATTTTTAATGAGACTATAAACTGAAATGTACTTATTAATTATTCCCCATCCATTTATGAAATTCATTTCTTCATTATTCTTTCAATTAGCATATTAGCATTATTAATCAAGAAGAAATAAATTAAAATTAAATAAATATTGCGCGTAAATTTAAAAAATTAGATTAAATAAACAGTAAATATTAAATTATTTTGTTTAAATGGAGACAAATTAAACCTAAATCAATATGAATAAATTTTAAAAAATATATATTACATAAAAATTAAATAAAAAATTGAGACTAAACTCAAATTAAATAAAAACAAAATGGCACTAAATTAAAATTTTAAAAAAATGACACTAAATTAAAAATTAAAAAAAAAATGACACTAAATTAAAAATTAGAATTACACAGGAGACTAATTAAAAGGAAAACTCCCCGAAAATATTCTCATAATGTCTTTCATTTTTAATCAAGTTCCAAGAATTTCCCCCGCTTTCTCCAAAGTTCAGCAAAATTTCTAATGCCATATTACCAACATCATTGAAATTAAAACACAAGACAGATTTCATATCAGCCTAAATTATTTCTATCAACTGAAAATCTTACTTTTGTTACATACTTTGTTGGCCCGAAAATGTACTTCGATATCGAGAAATCCAGACTAGTATACTAATAAGCTTTCTTTGATAATATTTCATCAAAATTCTAGAAAAGTTATATGTATAGCCTCGTTAGTAACCTTTGCCAATTTTGATGCTCATACTTACCGCCCGTGTTCAGTATAATTTAATTGTAATATAAAGAATGAATACTTCTTAAAATAACAATCCTTAAAATCCTGTAGTAAGTATAGTGTGGGGGCTGCTCCGACGGAGAACGAGAGAGAGGAAAAAGAAGAATCACGGTTGCATATTCCTCGAACTGAGAATTCATTTTTGAATCTAACCCTATTTTTAGTTTTTCTGGAGGGATGCTAGTTAAGACGCTGTAAGCAGTTGAAAAATATTTGTTTAAAATAACCCTTTTGCAGCTAATTTTAAAAGTTTCAGAATATTTTAGTTTAATACTCATAATTCCTTCAATTCTTCACGGATTTCGATAAGGTTTCATTGCCTGCATTGACAATAAAATTCTCTACCAGAGTCACGAATTTTGTTAATTGCTAACTTTAGTAATTTACGTAAAGCGATGGGTGCGATGGTTATACGGCACCCCAGAGCATACGCAAAACGTTTCACAATGACACGTGAAAAGTTAGAACAAAGCAAATTCAAGATTTTGGTAGAGAACTTGATTGTGAATGCAGACAATCAAGCTCATCGAAATCCATCAACGATGTGCAGAAAATGTAAATGTTAAACAAAATTATTAAATTAAAAATAATAATCAGGAATAAATCCATGTTGAACAACTATATTTAAATTGCTCACAGCATCCTTACCGGTAGTTCTCATGAAAAACTAAAAATATCGTTAGATTCAGAAATAAATTCTCTACAACACTCATGCTTTTAGTTTAAGTTAAGACAAGCACGGGGTGAAACGAGAGAAAATAAATGGCAAAGGTCACCAACGACTATGTACGTTAGTATTTTATTTATACGTAATTACATTGCTTGCAGCGTCAGTACTGTCGCGTTTTGCGTTACTGAAAAAAAAGGGAAATGGCGACAAATGTGTTAAAACAAAGTCGACAAAATATTCCCGGAGACTCACCCTCCATGCCAGCGGATGCGCTAAATAATACAAAGCAGAGTGCCCCGAACATCATCATCTTTTGCATGGAGAGAGCACAAGGTCCGTTCATACAATGCTCCAGCGAAGTCTCTAAACTCATCCGAGTGTTTACATACCATGGGGTTTACAAATGTAACATAGGCAAAATAAAACTTTGCCGCAGTTCAGGGTTTCCGGGTTACAAATGCAACAATTTCGATGAAAACATCATCCGTATACTGTACAGAGCAAAAAGCTTCCATTTCTCACGGCGTCTCCCTCCAATATATTTTAGTACTTGTAAAGGATAACAGAGTCCGTCAGTGTTGCATTTATCCAAACTGAACTATTGGCAAAATATTCGGACTATCCTGATACTCAAGTACTTTTAAATGTTTTAATGTCATGTCCTTGAATGGAAACTTTGTTTTAATCATGCTTTTAGTATAGTTGAGTGTTGTTGTTATACTAAATTAATTATACGAGCTTTAGATATTTGCTTACGTGTGTTAGTATTTTATCAGCTTCTTTTCTGATGGTAAAGTGCCAGGACTTTATTTTTGAACGATGGGCTTATCAAGTACTTGTAAATGTTATGGAAAGTGTGCCACAATTTAACCGAGTTCCTAAAGTTCTTATGTATCGCATTTAATATAGTTGTAATAATGTTTAGTAAACATTAATAATATAATGTCTGCTCTTACAGTGCGATGATTTTATATTATTTTTCTTTTTGCTCATGTAAGGTGTCTGTAGAATATTATGATTTAGATTATGAAGTCCATTATATTAAAGTAAAAATCGAGAGTCGAACTTCAAAGTTTTGAGAGTATCGGTTGATTGCAACCGCACTTTTATTCTTTTTTTTCATATGGAATTTATTTTTTTGCAAGATTGTGGTCAAGTTGGTCCTTAATGGCATCCAAGAAATCTAAGGTATGCAAATACATGCCCTCCTTCACATTCTTCAAGCCATGAATGCAACCTGCCAGATCTTTCGTCATCTGTAAGAGAAAATGCATTTTTATATTTGATTACATCTAATAATTAAATTAATATACGGTTAAAATTAAAAAAGTACGGAAAAATCTTAAATATAAACATATTAAAATTGCCAAAAATATTTTTACCTTTCCAGAGTCCACGCAGTCAACACAAGCCTTTTCGAGTTGTTCGGAAAAGACTTTAAGGTCTTGGTTATTGTCTAAAGCAGCTCGATGAAGCAGCCCTCTGGTCCATGCGTAAATTGAAGCAATTGGATTTGTAGAAGTTGGTTGTCCTTTTTGGTGCATTCTAAAAATACAATATTCATACATATTATATTATGATCATTCAAAATTATTTTATTCGAATACTTAAATTTTTAAATATATCCTGTCACCTGTAATGGCGGGTAACAGTTCCATGAGCAGCCTCTGCCTCAATCGTTTTTCCGTCAGGGCAAACAAGGACAGAAGTCATCAAACCAAGTGAGCCGTAACCTTGGGCAACAATATCGCTCTGAACGTCACCATCATAATTTTTGCATGCCCAGACAAAACCTCCATTGGATTTCAAAGCTTGAGCAACCATGTCATCGATCAAACGGTGCTGTTCACAAACAGGAAAATATATTTATAAGGTGAAAAACCATATGCTTCAACGTCTAAAATAAATACAAAAAACAGAACCATCTTTACCTCATACCAGATACCGGCGTCATCAAATTGTTTCTTGTAGTCTTTATCAAAAATTTCTTGGAAGATATCTTTAAAACGTCCGTCGTACCTCTTGAGGATGGTGTTCTTTGTCGACAAATACAAGGGCCATTTCTTTTGAAGAGCGTACTGCAATAAAATACACAATTTAAGTAATAAATAAAAAAAACATTAAAATATTCAACTGTGATGGCTTTGTTTTTCCTTAAATTTTGAATGAATCCTGCATCTTACCTCGAATGACGATCTTGCGAATCCGGCAATAGAGTCATCCAAATTATACATTCCCAAAACAACTCCACCGCTCTTAAAATCAAAAACTTCGTGCCTTTCAACCTTGCCATCCGTGCCAGTGAAAACCAGTTCGACTTTACCAGGCTTATTGATAACTAAATCAGTACATTTATACTGATCCCCATGGGCATGACGCCCAATAACGATAGGTAGAGTCCAACCAGGTACCAGCCTTGGAATAGTCTGGCAGATAATCGGCTCACGAAATACGGTTCCTCCTAAGATATTTCTGATGGTTCCATTAGGGCTTGGCCACATCTTCTTCAATTTGAACTCTGCAAAAGTAAATATATTATTCATGATGATAATTTGACATAATTTATTTCCCCTGTAAGCCAAAACCTTATCACATTATACAGCTGAACCCACCTTCTACACGGGCTTCATCCGGTGTTATAGTGGCGCATTTGATACCAACATTGTGCTTGAGAATAGCATAAGCTGCATCGAATGTCACTTGATCGTTGGTCTGATCCCGGTAAGGAAGTCCCAAATCATAATAGAGAGCCTCGACTTTGACGTATGGGAAGATCAATTTATCCTTAATCTTCTCCCAGATAATTCTTGTCATCTCATCTCCATCCAAGTCCACAACGGGTTTTGCCACAGTGATTCGTTTTTGTGTGGAGTCTGCAAGTTACATAAAATCAATACTAATTCATTATTCAAATTTAGTATAAGTATACCTCACTCCTGTCCTGTCATACACCCGCTCCTTGTTTATTCAAGTCAAGATTGTCATCTCCCGATCTCCCCGTATTCTCTATCATCTATATTTTAATAATAATCTTTTCCACCTGAACGGAACTCTTTCTCATTCTCATCATACAGGAAGTCAAACTAAGAGCACCGGTATCCGCTTGATCATATGTCGCCACAATTACTCAAGTCTGTCAACCGCGAAACATAAGATCGTCCTTAACTTAACTTAATAACTCCTTAACCGTAACTAGTACACATATTTAATATTTTACAAATTACTATAAATTAAATTAAATTATGCATTAAAAACAATCCAAACATTTTCAGATAATAATATTATAGAAGTATGAACGTGATCAATTAAAGATTAAAATAAATAAACAAAACAATTCGTCTATTCTAACAAATAATTTACTACAGATATAGAAATCATTTCTCTATATTTTAAACAGATTCAACATTCAAAAGATACATAAGATGTATTTAATATCAGGTATTTAAAAATCTAAAAATCATAGAAACCCAACAACAAAACTCTATGTTTAAAAAGACAGACACGGCGGCATAAAGAACACAAAAACGTACATATGGCCTATCTTCGTAACATCGTAACAGCACTCAGCACGTCGTCATCAAGAATTGCCGTCAAAATCAAAAACCACTCGGGTTTAAAACCATTATAAAACTTTTAAAACACCGGCATATAGTTTTTACATTCCAGAAAAAAAATGAGAATTTAATTAAAAAATACCTACAGGAACGGCTGACTACTCCGCGGACCAAGGATCTCATGGTGTTGGAAGTCATTGTGTATGGATTTTTATTTAAAATATATTTTGAAGCTATTTTTCTTGCAGGTCAGGTGAATCGCTTTGTAAACTAATAACGCAGCTGTATACTTCCTTTTGTCTCGTCCTTTATTTTTGATTGGGAATATTTTAGGATCCACGATCTTTTGATTTTGGCGTTGTTGCTCTTGTACAGACCAATGTAAGAGGAAGAAGGATAAGGTTGTGAGGTTGAAGTTGTAATAATACAGAATATTCAAGTTCCGAATGCCGGGTATTTTTTTCCTTTCCTTGGTTGTGAGAGAGGTGAATACTGTGGGAATAGAATGGTAAGAAGGGAAGAAGAAGCGTTGATAAAGACTTGGTCGTCGGATGGGAAAAAATAAGTTCCACGGCGATGATGAGACTTTCAGAAGCGTTGGAAGTGAAGGGAGGCAGGCAACTCAATTGTATGCGACCGCTGGCGGCTGAGGCTGCTTCAGAGCTGATGAGAGAGCATGAAAAAAAGGATGAATGGATGTGGCTTTGGTATCTATATAGCATAATGTTAAAATGTTTTTCGTTCCTCTCAGTCAATTTTTCGCTTTGGGAGCTGACTTTGCTTATAGTTAGTCAACGTGTGTGCATTTATTCACGTTAACTTTAACTTATGTACAAACTATAAGTACATTTAGCTTAAGTTTAGCATTGTTAGTTAAGTTTAGTACTTTATCTATGAGCTACCAATACCAATACATTTTCAATACAATACTCAAATCCTGACTAATATGGTAGCATTTAACTACTATTGTAAATTGTAATAGAGGAACATTAAATTAAACACTTCTTCATATTATGCCTTTTGGTAATAATTACCAAAAAGCATAAAAAATATAATTTAAATGTTGAGATACTTGCTTTAAAGCATCCATTTTCTTAAATAAGAATATATACTTATAGAACAACTTATGGCAATTTAATGTAATTGCTTGGATGCTGGCATAAATGGGCTCCAAAGTGCATATACATAGGTATGTAGATACCTATGCCATTATTGTGGTATTGTTGCTTATTATTATAGATGTTGAACCATGCATTTTTAATGGGTTGTCCATTCTCTAATTAAGGTTGTTTCGCAGTTTGTCTGATATCTTCCCCAAAATTAATGCTTTCTATAAATAGTTAAATAGTTGGGAATTTTTGGGGCATTTTGTCCAGGTTTGGGCCAGGTGCGTATACTATATAGTATATATCGTTGGTGGAGATGCAAAGCGGGCTATCTCCATATGCGTCC